>CAUYON010013199.1:0-15906 GCA_963573935.1 Arctocebus calabarensis
CATTATTTTAAGTGCCTCGAAAACAAGAAAAATGAAATCTTGCCTAGGAAACAGCCTAAATGTCCTTCAACCCACGAATGGATTGGTAAGCTATGGTGTGGAATATTACTACACCATGGAATATTACTCAGCCATCAAAAACAATGGAGACTTTGCCGTGTTTGTACTAACTTGGATGGAGGTGGAACACACTATTCTTAGTGAAACATCACAGGAATGGCGAAGCATGAATCCTATGTATTCAACTCTGATATGAGCACAATTAATGACAATGACACAGTGGGGCATGGGGGAAGGAGAGAGCAGACAGAGAGAGAAGGAGGGAGGGGGTGAGGGAAAGAAAACAAAAAACAAAAAAAGGAAAGAAAATAGTGACTAATTCTCATATAAATTGAATTCAATTTTGACCAAAGTACTGTCCTTAAACATTAATTATTAATTCAACTTTTCAATATATTGTTTAGGATATTGCATCCTCATTTATAAGTGAAATATGTTTGTAATTTCCCTTTATAACAATATATTTTCTCCAATTTCAATATCAGGTATATCCAGATCAAGTAGAATGATTCTGAATTATTTCTTGTTTTTCTATTGTCTATAATATTTGGCATGGTCTGTTTGGAACTGTCTTTTATTTAAATAATATTAGTTGTCTATTTTTTGAGACTTTAGAAAAAAAATAAGAAGTTAACTAATGACTTCATAATTAGCCTCAGAGTCAAAGCATTTTATAATAGAAATACTCTTATTTGACAATGTGAATGTTACTTTCTTTGCATTATTATTGTTAATATTGCTTATTATTTCGATGCAGTAATCGTCAGTTTTCTTTTCTGAATGTATTTATCTTCGTACATTCTTTACGTGGTTTTTGTTTCTAGTCCTTGTCTTAAACATTGTTATTGTTATTAAATTTTAAGCCTTTTAAATTTTGTGAAGACAAAAAGTGGAAACCTAATTAACACATGTATATGTAAAAATAATAAAAAATAAATGTCTGGTTTCACTAAACTTAGACTATTAAAATATAATACCAGGGCGGTGCCTGTGGCTCATTGAGTAGGGCACTGGCCCCATATACCAAAGGTGGAGGGTTCAAATCCAGCCTCTGCCGAACTGCAAAAAATATATATATATAAAATACCAGAGGATCTTTCATGCTAAAATTTTATAGGACATTCCAAATCAGTAATTAGGTAGCAAATATTATATGCTTAGGGAAATGATTATGTAAAGATAAATTCTAAAAAAGAATTTTTTTCTTTCTTTTTTTTTTTTCTTTCTCACCCCTCTCCCAATTTTTTTCTAAATGACATTTGTCTGCAGTTTCAAAGCATAGTTGATATTGATGGGAGTATGCCTTGAGCTGAGTAGGTTTTTTATATCCCATGGTTCATTAAAATACTTGGTTTGCACTAGTGTATGAATCCTGACTTCAGGTAAGAAACTATTTTCAGTCATTTCTCTTGGACTAGATTATCATGGATATCCACAGGTACCATTTATATGTAGAAAAAGGATTCTTTATTCTTAGTAACCCTGCTCAGTGCATCTTCAGTGATTTCCAGTTTTGGCTTTCCTGTGTTGTTGGGCATTACAAAACCATGCCGAGACAACTCCCCAGGCTAATCAGAGACTTTTCCTGAATCCAAGCTGATTTCTTCATTTCTATTCCCCACTTACATAGAATAATAGTCAACCTATGGTGTTGTCTTTTTCAGGGGGATCATAGCTATAAGCAATCCAAAGATACCGAAGAGAGGCTCAAAGTTATTCCCAAATTTTGTTTTCCTGACTCAGAGGACTGGGTGCCAACCTCAGAACTCAAGAGGTAAGTAGAGTCCTCTTTCTGATTTCTACTTACTAGACCTGCAAAAATAAAATCCCAGTATTTGAGCAATGGCTAGAGCCAGGAGAGAAGCTGCATGAACACTGTGGCAGGCCCAGGATGCAGTGGGAGGAAAGGAAGAAGCAGAATTAGAGCATTTCCTGTGTAGGGCTCAGGAAAAAGAAAACCCGTGGAATAATTTCAGTGTCAAAGGGAAAACAAGTTTGTCTCTTCAGTTTGCCAAATCTGCAGAAAAAGAGAGTTCCATTTTACATAAAATTAGAAACGCCCCCAAGTGGACGGAAAAGGAAAAGAGACTTGGGTTTTGGCGCTCAACCTGGAAAAGGAATAAAACAAGCAGTGTCTTCATCTTGTTTCTTTTTCAAGTAATGATAGAAGAAGCCGCTTCCTAGATTACGCGTTCCGCTGACGAACTTGTATGAAGAAAGACTGTAGTCTGGGATCTGTGGGTGTATTGCAGCGAGTTATTAAAGAATTTCTGCCAGGGCTGGTCTGAAGGTAGTGAGTTATCCTACTTGATGTTACAGATTGAATTCTTTGTTATTCTCTTTCCCCCCTTTCTCACTACTGCACTTCTAGTCTTAAAAAATAATAGTAATAATTTCTGCCAGGCAACTCTACAAGAAATTACAGTTTCTTTTCTTTTCTTTTCTTTTTTTGGAAATAGTCTCACTTTTTTGCCCTCAGTAGAGTGCTATGGCATCACAGCTCACAGCAACCTTCAACTCTTTGGCTCTGGCTATTCTCTTGCCTCAGCCTCTGAACTAACTGGGACTATAGGCACCCGCCACAACACCGAGCTATTTTTAGAGACAAGGTATCACTCTTGCTAAGGCTGGTCTCGAACCTGTGAGCTCAAGCAATCCACCCGCCTCAGCCTCCCAGAGTAGTAGAATTGATTACAGGCATGAGCCACTGTTCCCAGCCAAATTACTGTTTTTAATTAATAAACTAGCCAGGCTTGGTGGCTCACACCTGTAATCCTAGTACTCTGGGGGGCCGAGGAAGGTGGATTGCCTGAGCACAGGAGTTCAAGACCTCCCTGAGCAAGAGTGAGACCCCGTCTCTATTAAAAACAGAAAAACTAGCCAGGCATTATGGTGGGTGCCTACAGTCCCAGCTACTCAAGAGGCTGAGGCCAAAGGATCTCTTGAGCCCAAGAGTTTGAGATTGCTGTGAGCTAGGATGCCACAGCACTGTACCGAGGGCGACAGAGTGAGACTCTGTCTTTAAAAATAATAATCATGTTTAATAAGGCATTATCAGCTAAATCTTGCTTGTAAATCAGTAACTGGTTTGTTCGATGCTGTAATCGTTGATGATGTTGTCTGGCTAAGAAACTTGATTAGTTGAACCATTATCACATGCCAGTGACCTGCTGGATGAGAGCCCCAGCTGTTGCTTAACTAGCTGTGCATGACTGTAAAGGGACATTGAAAGGGAGAAAAATAGCTGTGCACTTGAGTCTCACATGGCCTGCTGGCTAAGCTGCCATCTCTCAGGACCAGGTTAGCCCCGTCAGCTCTCCCATCTCTCAGCCATCAATGCTGATGTTTTGTGCTGTCAGCTGCCCTGCTAGCACATGAGCAACTTCTTACTGGCCCGCTGCTCCATGTCGCTTCCCCTCTAACAAGTTATGTGTTCTATTCTAAAATATTTGGGAAATGGAGAAGAGTAAATAAAAAGCAAAATTAGAACTTACTGGCAACTTGGATACTCAAAGATAGTCACTGTAAATATTTTAACATTTTCTCTCCCAATCTGTACTTTGGCCATATATACATATACATATTATTCCAATTTGGAATTTTGATTATTAATGAGTTTCTTTCTTGAGCAGCTTTAGGTCTTATTTTTATAAATTATCTATGCATACTTGTTGCCCATATTTCTAATGAAGAATTGATATTTTTCCTACTGATTTTTATACGTTGAGGCTATAAACCTTTGTTTATCACTGTTCCGTACGGGTTCTCAGAACTAAATAGAAGAATTTGGAATGGGGAAATAACATATCAAAATCTTTCATAAGTTACCTATATGTTTGACCATACTGGGCATTCAAAACAAGAAAAATGGACATGCTTAATAGCTACATGTATAAATACGAAAGTAAAAGGAGGTACCAGCGTCAGGAGCATATACAGTACCTTTTCTCTCGTTCTAATATAAGGCAAGATATCCTCAAGCCCTGCCAGTTCCTTAAGAGCAATGTGACTTGCAATAAATGTGATTTTAATACCACCTCTTAGATCATGAAATAACTGCTGTTGGACCCTGATTTTCAATTGTTCGGTCCCTGAGGAATACTCTACACGGTTGTTTGGGGATCTCAGAGTAACTATTGGCTATTTCTACAGTGAAACGTTCTCCTTTGTGCTGACTGGTGAGGATGGAAGCCGGTGGTTTGGTTACTGTAAGAAGCTCTTGGTAAGTACCAGACTTGTGCTACAGAGTGGGTTGCTCCAGGAAGAGTAGAGTAAAACTAGGGACTTCAGAAACTCTCCAGATGAGTTAGAGGGCTATTCAATGATCTATTTAAAATTGCACACAAATTTATGGACACACCATATATTAATAAAGAAGATTTGTTAGCTTTAAACAACAAGAGCATTGTGGGGATTAGCCACAGAGTGTTCCAGACAATGGGGTATTCCAAAATACAAGGGGTATGGATTTATTTTATTTATTTGTTCATAATAGAGGAAATAATGACTGACATACTGGCTGAATAGCATTCTATCAGTGGAGTACAATGAGGTGGTCTAAGGAGCTCTGAGTTACTCACCCACCATAATAAGGATCTCTTCTTGTTTAGAAGGCCTTCACTAAATCGAGAACAAACCATACCATCACTCTTACCACTTTTCCCATCTTTCATTGTTCATTGAGCATGAGAGCCTTGATTCCTGCTCTTTACTAAAGAATATTGAAAGAGTATTAATCGGGACCAAGCACAGTGGCTCACACCTGTAATCCCAGCACTCTGGGAAGCCAAGGCTGATGAATTGCTTGAACTCTTGAGTTTGAGCTCTGAGCAAGAGGGAAACCCTATATCTAAAAAACAAAAACAAAAAAACTAGCCAGACATGTGGTAGTCACCTGTAACTCAGGAGACTGAGGCAAGAGAATCATTTGAGCCCAAGAGTTTGAGGTTGCTGTGAGCTATGACCCCCACAGCACTCTACCAGGGGCAAGAAAGTGGGACTCTGTCTCAAAAAAAAAAAAAAAGGAAAGAAAGAAAGAGTATTAATCCAAATTAGCAAGACTTGTGCTGCTTGGTTGTTTTGTTTTGTTTTGTTTCTTCTTTTCTTTTAGCCAGAAGGCAAAGGAAAGCGACTCCCTGAAGTATACTGCATGGTTAGTCGCCTAGGCTGCTTCAATCTTTTTTCAAAGGTGAGTGGAGAATGGGCTCTAGGGAGAGTGGTATTCTTTCTGAGTTCTCAATGTTAAGGGGCACAGACTTTAACCTCTTGTGTTTGAAAGGTTAGTATATTAGGGATCATGGGGCTTGAAGGCTCAAATTTAGATCTCGAATCCAGCCGCTGGTGTTATTCCGTCCTCATTTTGGTTTGCTGAAACTCCCAGCTTCAGGGAGACTAATAACCTAGAGTTTGTCTTGTCTCATGTCTTTCTTGGATGCCAAGGTGGAGGGTGGCATTGTCAGGGTCACTTTCTTAGTAAAATGAAAACGGGTCCTTCTCTAAAAATAAGTTGATTTATGTTAGTTTGGGGGGGTAACAAAGATACCCCCAAGAGATACAATGCTAATGGAACTTTTGTTGGTTGCAGAAGTTTATTTACTGCCTTAAATTCTTTTGGTGTTAAGTTTGTAAACCAAGTTAGAATGTTCCTGTAATAGGATCCTTTTATGTATTTTTTTTAGTCCATAACAAAGTAACATTTTGTGTGTGTAGATTCTGGATGAAGTAGAGAAGAGAAGAGAAATGTCTCCAGCCCTTGTGTACCCATTCATGAAAAGTGTCATGGAAGCTCCCTTCCCGGCTCCCGGACGCACTATCACAGTTAAAAGCTACCTCCCCGGGGCTGGAGATGGGGTAAGTTAGCTCGTTTTAAAATGGTTTCATAGCCAGCAAAAAACAGGACTTACACTAACAGACAGAATTTGCAAAAGACCAAGGGCATACATAGTTTGTCCTCTTTTCATAAACTTTCATTTTAGCCCCTTTAAGCACTGGAGAAATAGCTACTTGATCTGTAACATAGTTGTTCCTAGACCCAGTATGCAGAGATTTTCTACCATACATTGATTGAGCCCCTTCGGAATGACAGTTGCAATGTATGAAGATTATATTGCAATTGTACTATTGTCAGATGGAATAAAGGGTTTTACCATACATTTACAGCAGAAAATAAACTATGTCACTTGGGATCAGTGCAGACAACCTCATACACAGTATGGCAAACCCTCCTTCTTGCCCATAACTTGTATGGGAATGGCAGGATCCATACTGTTATCATTAGGGGGATTGTTTTCCAACATCAGCTTCTCTGATTCCGATTCTTGCATTTCAGTCGATTGAACTCTGCCGACCACTGGATTCCCGATTGGAACATGTTGATTTTGAATGTCTCTTTAAATGCCTGAGCGTGTGTCATCTCATCCGAGTCTGTGCTTCTCTCCTTTTGGAGCGTAGGGTAATCTTTGTTGCCAACAGCCTAAGGTGAGAATAAATGAAAGACATCAATTCATAGTGGTGTTTTATTATTCTTAGTATTTTAAAATTGGGGCATTTTAAAATAATTTAGGATTGGTGAAAAATAACTCAGTAATGGTCGTCTACCCCTCCTAGAAGGTTGTACAGGGTCTTATGTAGCATACAGTGTGTTATATAGTGCTTAATAAAAACAAAATGAAAAAAATTTAGGATCTGTCTCTCATTTACCTAATGGTATAAGGACATGGGTAATTCTAAATAAACAAAACCTCATGTGTGTTAGGCTATACCAATGACTTTTTTGAGTTATAATAAATGCATCTTACTTAAATTTTTATTAAAAATTGGTAATACTAGGCAGCACCTGTGGCTCAGTGGGTGGGGTGCTGGCCCCAGATATCAAGGGTGGCCAGTTTGAGCCTGACCTCAGCCAAACTGCCACAAAAAATGCCCGGGCATTGTGGTGGGCACCTATGGTCCCAGCTATTTGGGAGGCTGAGGCAAGAGAATCACCTAAACCCAGGAGTTGGAGATTGCTGTGAGCTGTGACACCATAGCACTCTACTGAGGGTGACAAAGTAAAACTTTGTCTCAAAAAAAAAAAAAAAATTTGGCTTGGTGCCTGTGGCTTAAGCAGCTTAAGGCGCCAGCCACATACACCTGAGCTGGCGAGTTCGAATCCATCCCGGGCCTGCCAAACAACAATGACAGCTGCAACAAAAAAATGGCCAGGCGTTGTGGCAGGCACCTGTAGTCACAGCTACTTGGGAGGTGGAGGCAGGAGACTCGCTTGAGCCCAGGAATTGGAGGTTGCTGTGAGCTGTGATGCCACAGCACTCTATCCAGGGTGACAGCTTGAGGCTCTGTCTCAAAAAAAATTGATAATACTTTTCTAAATGCACACTATTTGTTAGCATGATGTGGGAAAGAGCTGGATTGAGATTAAACATTGTCAATAAATTAAGTTTGGTTTTTAAGTAACATGTTAAAAGGTAATGAGTATTCACAGAGTTGTTAATCTATGATCACTAACCAGCGTCAGTTTCGTCATTCTTGAACGTAGTACCTGGAACACCCTCCATATGCTCCTGCCTGTGTGACACCCTGTTTTCTTTCTTCTCTGGCTAGTACTCTGTCGAAGTGTGGCCATGCTGTGGTAGCCACACTGTACCCATTCACCTGGCAGCACACCTACATCCCAGTGTTGCCAGTGTCTATGATCGACATCGTGTGCTCACCGACTCCATTCCTTATTGGAATCCTGTCTTGCTCCTTACCCCAGCTCCAGGATCTACCCATTGAAGAGGTGAGATGGAAGAAATAGTTCCTATGGAAAATATTAGAACATTGACAAATGAAAATAAATGATCTTTAAGAGTGGCGGAATTGTTAGTTGTTAATGTTAAAATAGCCTTAACACATTACGCTATCATATTTTTGGTATCTTTTATTAATGTAGGAAAAATTCTGTAGTACACATGAATTCAAAGTTGTGTCTTATTTACAGTAGTAAACTCATGGTCTCACTATTGTGTTATCCTAAGAGGTAGTCTTTTATTTTTAAAGTCACACATAGGGCGGCACCTGTAGCTCATCGAGTAGGGCACCAGCCTCATATAGCGAAGGTGGCGGGTTCAAACCCCAGCCTCGGCCAAACTGCAAAACAGAAAAATAGCCGGGCATTGTGGTGGGCGCCTGTAGTCCCAGCTACTCGGGAGGCTGAGGCAAGAGAATCACCTGAGCCCAGGAGTTGGAGGTTGCTGTGAGCTGTGTGATGCCATGGGACTCTACCGAGGGCGATAAAGTGAGACTGTCTCTACAAAAAAAAGAAAAATGAAGTCACACATAAAAACTACTGTGGGTTGGGTGGTTCCTATGGCTCAGTGGGTAGGGCGCCGGCCTATATACTGAGAGTGGCAGGTTTGAACCCGGCTCCAGCCAAACTGCAACAAAAAAATAGCTGGGCATTGTGGCAGGTGCCTGTAGTCCCAGCTATTCGGGAGGCTGAGGCAAGAGAATCACCTACGCCCAAGAGCTAGAGGTTCCTGTGAGCTGTGACACCACGATACTCTACTGACAGTGACAAAGTGAGAGTCTGTCTCTAAAAAGAAAAAAAAAAAACTACTATGGGTTAGGTTCAGTGCCTGTAGCTCAGTGGCTATGGCGCGAGCCATATACACCAGAGCCGGCAGGTTCGAATCCAGCCCGGGCCTGCCAAACAACGACAGCTATAACCAAAAAATAGCCAAGTGTTGTGGCAGGCACCTGTAGTCCCAGCTACTTGGGAAGCTGAGGCAAGAGAATCACTTAAGCCCAAGAATTTGAGGTTGCTATGTGACAACTTAAGATTCTGTCTCCAGAAAGAAAAAAGAAACTACTCTGGGTTAACTTAAAAAATTGCTTCAGGCCAGGCGTGGTGGCTCATGCTTATAATCCTAGTACTTTGAGAAGCCAGGGGTTTGAACCATCCCGAGTAAGAGCAGGTACTCATCTCTACAAAAAATAGAAAAATTAGCTGGGCATGGTACTTGAACCCAGGATTTTGAGGTTGTACTGAGCTATGAAGATGCCACTGCACTCTAGCCTGGGTGACAGAGCAAGACCCTGTCTCAAAAAAAAAAAAGCAAAAACAAACCAAAAAACCTATTTCAAACATAACACACATATAGATAAGTGCCCAAAACAAAATGTACAGCTCAGTAAATTATAATGAATCGAATGCTTATATAACCAGCCTTAGAATGGGATGGGGACATTACCACAGTGGAATCAGCATCAGCACCCTAGAAGTCCCCATCATGGCTCCTTCTAATCTCTGTTCTCTTCCGCATTTCCAGCAGAATGTATTCATTATCTTCGCTTTTATGGTGTTTATGTGTTTTTCTTTATGGTTTTACTTCCCTACACTTGCATTGTTTAGTGCATCCTAAACAATGTAATTCCATTCTGCCTGGTTTTAAACTTGATATAGTCCAGGCAAGGTGCCTCACACCTATAATCCCAGCACTCTGGGAGACTGAGGAGGGTGGATTGCTAGAGTTTAGGAGTTCAAGACCAGCCTGAGAGGAGGGAAACCCCATCTCTACTAAAGATAGAAAAAGTAGCCGGACGTTGTGGTGGGCACCTGTAGTCCCAGCTACTTGGGAGATTTGAGGAAAGAGGGTCACTTAAGCCCCAGAGTTTGAGGTTGCTGTGACCTATGACACCACAGTACTCTGTCCCCAGGGCAACAGAGTGAGACTCTGTCTCAAAAATAAATAAATAAAATAAACGTGATAAATGGACTCATACAGCATATGTATTTTTCCCTGGCTTGTTTTGCTCAATATTATGTGTATTAGATTCATCCATGTTGATGAGTTTAAAAGTAGTGTAATCATTCTATTTGTGTGTAGGATTCTACTGCATGAATTTTTTTTTAATCTTTTTTTTTTTTATTACTTTGCTTTCCATTTCAGCTTGCTTTCACTTGTCTTAGTTTGGAGTTTTTTGTTTTGTTTTGTTTTTTTCTTTCTTACTTTCTTACCTTCCAAGTAGCTGGGATTACAGGCACCCGCCACAATGCCTGGCATTTTTTTTTTTTTTTTTTTGGTAGAGATGGGGTCTTGTACTCTGGCTCACTCCGACTCATGCTGGTCTCGAACCTCTGAGTTCAGGAAATCCACCCGCCTCAGCCTCCCACAGCTCTGGGACCACAGGCGTGAGCCACCATACGCCACCTTAACACAGTTTTCTTATCCTTTCTATATTTGATGAACATCTGAGTTTTTTACAACTAGGATTATTATGAATAGTGTTGCTATAACATTTTTATACATGACATGTGTATTCAGATAGTTCTATGGATATATACTTAGAAATTGAATTGCTGGGTCATAGGGTAAGTGTATCAGCTTTAATAAAATCTTAATTTTTTTTTTTTTTTTTGTAGAGAGAGAGTCTCTATTTTATCGCCCTCGGTAGAGTGCCGTGGCGTCACACAGCTCACAGCAACCTCCAACTCCTGGGCTTAGGCGATTCTCTTGCCCCAGCCTCCCGAGTAACTGGGACTACAGGCGCCTGCCACAACGCCCGGCTATTTTTTGGTTGCAGTTTGGCCCGGGCCGGGCTTGAACCCGCCACCCTCAGTATATGGGGCCGGAGCCTAACCGACTGAGCCACAGGCACCGCCCAATAAAGTCTTAATTTTTTAAAATAGTTGTGCCATTTAAACTTCCACAGTGTATGAGAATTCTTACGTTTAATTTAGCCTATCTGATAAGTAGGTAGTGGTATTCTCCTTGTGGTTTAATTTGCATTCCTTGATTACTGTTGAAGTTGAGCATCTTCTATGTGTTTATTGGTCATTTGAAAATTATTTTTTATAAAATTCATTGTCCTTTAAAAATAACTTTTTATTATGTAAAATTTCAAATAGTTAAAAGTCAAAAGAAGGATAAATGAACCCTCACATGCCAGTCACCCTACCTTTCACATGGGAAAGTCATGTTCCATCTTTACCCATTCCTCTCTCCCTTTTTAATTTTTTTTGTTGAGACTGGGTTCTCACTCTTGCCCAGACTGGAGTGCAGTACACTGGTATGATCATAGCTCACTACTTCTTTGAACTGCTGGGCTCACACAATTCTCTTGCCTTAGCCTTCCAGGAAGCTGGGACTACAGGCCCATGCCACTCCAACTGACTAATTTTTCTCATATTTTTTAGAGATGGAAAATATGGGTGTGTTGTCCAGGCTTGTCTCAAACTCTTGACCTCAAGCAACACTTCTGCCTCAGGTCTCTAGGATTACAGAAACAAGCTATACTGCCTGGCTTTTCCCATAATATTTTGAAGTATAGCCTGACATAATTACTTTTTCTTTTTTAGGCAGAATCTCCCTTTGTTGCCTTAGGTAGAGTGCCATGGCTTCATAGCTCACAGCAACCTCAAACTCTTGGACTCAAGTGATTCTCTTTCCTCAGCTTCAGCCTCCCAGGTAGCTAGGACTACAGGCCTACACTAATGCCTGGCTATTTTTAGACATGGGGTCTTGCTCTTGCTCAGGCAGGTCTTGAACTTCTGATCTTAAGCAATCCACTTTCTTTAGAATCCCAGAGTGCTAGGATTATAGGCACGAGTTACCATGCCTAGCTATCCTGGCATAATTTCATCTCTAATATTACAGAATGAGTCTCTATAATAATATAAAAACTATTTTTTGAGACAGAGTCTCAGGCTGTCACCTGGGTAGAGTGCTGTTACATCACAGCTCACAGCAAGCTCAAACTCTTGGGCTGAAACGATTCTCTTGCCTCAGCCTCCCAAGTAGCTGGGACTACAGGTACCCACCACAAGGCCCAGCTACTTCTTTTTCGTTTTTTTTTTTTGAGACAGAGCCTCAAGCTGTCACCCTGGATAAAGCGCTGTGGCATCACAGCTCACAGCAACCTCCAATTCTTGGGCTCAAGTGAGTCTCCTGCCTTCATCTCCCAAGTAGCTGGGACTACAGGCGCCTACCACAATGCCCGGCCATTTTTTGGTTGCAGCCGTCATTGTTGTTTGGTGAGCCCAGGCTGGATTCGAACCCGCCAGCTCATGTGTATGTGACTGGTGCCTTAGCCCATTGAGCCACAGGCACTGAGCCCCAGCTATTTCTTTTTGTTGTTGCAGTTCACATTGTTGTTTTAACTGGCCCAAGCCAGATTCAAACCCGCCAGCCTCAGTGTATTTGGCCAGCACCCTACCCGCTGAGCCACAGGCGCCGCCCGTAAAGGCATTTTTAAACAAAACCTCAAATTCATTGTCATACCTAAAATATTTAACAGTTCCTTAATATCAACAAAATCCCATCTTCAAATCCCCAGTTATTTCAAAAACATTGAATAGTTTGTTTGAATCAGGTTCCAAATAAAGTCCATGTGTTGTATTTGGTTGATACATTTTTTAAGTCTTAATTTATTGGTGTGTACACTTATCATGTTTTTTATTGGCAATTTGTTTGTCGTGTTGATGAGTTAACTTTTTTTTCATTAGTTCTCTGCAGTGACTTGGAAATGGGTTACCTTTCAAATGGGCTACAACTTGTAGTTAATTTTGTTCAAAACTATTATGATTGCCTGAAATAATCAAAACACCATTCCTAATCTGGCAGTGCCTGTTGTATTTGTCTGGGAATGTCTCTGGCTAAACCTGCCTGGCTTCTTTATTTCACAGGTGCTAATAGTTGATCTCTGTGCAGACAAGTTCTTACAAGAGGTGAGTGTCAAAAAAAGTTGATTACATAATATTTTAGGATAAAGGTGTATCTGTAGGTAATTGGAAGACAATATATGAAAGTACTCAGAGAAGATGACTCAGGAAGGACTTTGAGTTCTTATACTGTTTGAATTGACACTTGTGGCCAATCATGCAAGACTAACCTAAAAAAGTCGGCTGGGATTTATAGCTGTTTATTCCAAAGGAGGAAGAAGGAAACAACAAATATCATTCTCAAAAGAGGCAACCCTCCCTTCAACTCCAGATGGTTGACATATAAACCTCTCATTTAATCCAACTTAAAAATTATTTATTAGGGCAGTGCCTGTGGCTCAAAGGAGTAGGGCGCCAGCCCCATATGCTGGAGGTGGCGGGTTCAAACCCAGCCCCAGCCAAAAACTGAAAAAAAAAAAAAAATTATTTATTAAACACTGGTTATACCTAGATAACTCTGTTAGTCAGAATTTAAAGACACAGTTTGGGCCCTCAGGGGAAGCAGACATATACATAAAATTTTAGAAATGATATAACAGAAATTTGTACAAGGTAGCGTAAGAACAAAAAGGAAGTGGTCATTTATTCCAGATGTTGAAGTGGAAATGAAGAGTTAGTAAAGCCTTCTCAGAGCAGCTCTCTGGCTATGACTTGTACATAGGTTTGTACACACAGTGTACATAGGTTGTACATAGGTTTCACACAGTGTGAAAAGAACAAGAACATTTCCCAGGACATTTTTTTTCCAAAATCAGTTTGCTCATCACATTTGAAACACCCTTTATTTGGGGGTGATCTTTGTAATATGGCATAAGACTTGTAGCTGAGAGATATTTGGTGGGAAAGTATCAGAAATTTTTATAAGTTATATTATTTATTTTTAAAAATGTAGTTAAAATATATATACCCTAAGCATCATAGATTCTATTCCATGTACAGAAGGAAACTTCAGATTGACTCTTTAGCCAAAATGCATGCAAATTCCCCCAGACAATTTTGGGTTAATTAGCTAGTATATGTTTTGAGACCTTCTCAAAGCTCATACAAAAATTTCAATTCTTTTTCTTAAGGTATCTGATGAGGATGAAATTTTACCACCTAAACTTCAAGCTGCCCTAGTGCAGACTTTGGAAGAACGAAATGAAATCTTGGCTCAGGAGCAGGATTTTTCCCAAGGTATGAGACAGGTGGGCCAAAGACTTAAGATGAAGTGAGAAAGATGGACTGAAGGTGTAGCATTCTGTTAGAGGCATGCAGAGTTATTTTGAGCATGAGACTGCTGTACCTTGAAAATCTAGTCAGGGCCAGGAACAGTGGCTCATGCCTGTAATCCTAGCACTCTGGGAGGCAGAGACAGGTGGATAGCTTGAGCTCACCAAGTTTGAGACCAGCCTGAGCAAAATCGAAATCCCCATCTCTACTAAAAATAGAAAAAAAAAAAACAACACTGAGGCAAGAGGATCCCTTGACCCCAAGAATGTGAGCTATGATTCCACGGCATTCTACCCAGGGTGGCAGCTTGAGACTCTGTCCCTAAAAAAAAAAAAAAGAAAAAGAAAAAATCTTCTAGTCAGCTTCCTTGCCGATCCTCAGTTTGCCCAGGCACTCTTCTATTTCAGGACCTTTGCACTTGCTCAGTTACATGGACAGAATCCTCATGTGATTCCTCTCCTTTCTTCCTATAGGCCCATGCTCAAATGTTTCTCACTGAGGCCTTGCCTGATGTACTGTTTAAAACTGTACCTATTCCTTGGCTCGGCGCCCATAGCACAGTGGTTATGGAACCAGCCACTTACGAAGGTGACAGGTTCAAATCCGGCCCAGCCCGCCGAACAATGACTTAGCTACTTGTGGCTCAAGTAGCTAAGGCGCCAGCCATGTACACCTAAGCTGGTGGGTTCGAATCCAGCCTGGGCCTGCCAAACAACAATGATGGCTGCAACCAAAAAATGGCCGGGCGTGTGGCGGGCGCCTGTGGTCCCAGTTATTTGGGAGGCAGAGGCAAGAGACTTGCTTGAGCCCAGGAATTGGAGGTTGCTGTGAGCTGTGATGCCATGGCACTCTACCCAGGGCGACAGCTTGAGACTCTGTCTCAAAAAAAATAAATAAAGGGCGGCGCCTGTGGCTCATTGAGTAGGGTGCCAGCCCCATATGCTGAAGGTGGCGGGTTCAAACCCATCCTCGGCCGAACTGTAAAACAGAAAAATAGCTGGGTGTTGTGGCGGGTGCCTGTGGTCCCAGCTATTTGGGAGGCTGAGGCAAGAGAATTGCTTAAGCCCGAGAGTGGGAGGTTGCTGTGAGCTGTGACACTACGGTATTCTACTGAGGGTGACACAGTGATAATCAGTCTCAAAAAAAAAAAAAAAAAACCCACAAAAACTGCAAAAAAAAAAAGGCAGCACCTGTGGCTCAAAGGACTAGGGCACTGGCCCCATATGCCGGAGGTGGCGAGTTCAAACCCAGCCCCAGCCAAAAACTGCAAAAAAACGAAAACAAAAACTGTACCTATTCCTCTAGCACTCCTGTCTGCCCTCTTCCCCTTGCCTTATGTTTCTCCATGGCTTTTTTCACCATCTGATATGCTAGAATGTAAGGTCCACAAGAGCAATGACTTTGTTTTGTTCTCTATCTCCCATGCCTTAAAGAATAGTCAATAAGGCCTAGTACGGTGACTCATGCCTGTAATCCCAACACTCTAGAGGCGAAGGTAGGTGGATTGCTTGAGCTCAGTAGTTTGAGACCAGCCTGAGCAAAAGCAAGACCATCTCTACTAAAAATATCTGGACATTATGGTGGGCACCTTTAGTCTCAGCTACTCCAGAGGCTGAAGTAAGAGGTTTGACGTTGTTGTGAGATATGATGATGCCACCCTACCCAGGGCAGCAGAGTGAGTCTCCCCCCAAAAAATAAAATAAAATAAAATAACAAGGCTCGGCGCCTGTGGCTCAATTGGCTAAGGCGCCAGACACGTACACCTGAGCTGGTGGGTTTAAATCCAGCCCCCGGGCCCGCCAAACAACAATGATGGCTGCAACCAAAAAATGGCCAGGTGTTGTGGCAGGCGCCTGTAGTCCCAGCTACTTGGGAGGCAGAGGCAGGAGACTCGCTTGAGCCCAGGAATTGGAGGTTGCTGTGAGCTGTGATGC
>CAUYON010013203.1:0-12290 GCA_963573935.1 Arctocebus calabarensis
TGAGGCCATCACTTCATCCGGCGACTAGCACCGCGCCCGGCAGCGCTATCTCAGTACTCGCTCACGCTATGGCCTCCGTCTCAGAGCTCGCCTGCATTTACTCAGCCCTCATTTTGCATGACGATGAGGTGACCGTCACGGTGAGTGTGCGCCCGGGCCGGCGGCAGGGCGTCCAGGCGGCCTGGCTCAGCACGTAGGCCCGGCCTGAAGACGAGGTCGCTGGCGAGGCGGGGCGGAGGCGGGCCTTGTGCCAGGCGGCCTGGGCTCTCGGGACACCACGTGCGGGCTGCGGCGGGGCTGTATTTGCGGTTGGGCGCTCGGACTTTCAGAGCCTTTATTTAGGAAAGCTTTTCCGTCGCGCTTGGGCATCCTGACGTGCGCGTAATCGTATTCCAGGAGGAACTTTCTTTTGGTCTGATTGCCTTGGATTCCTGTGGCCTTAGTAGGCCTCTGGGGCAGGCAGCATGGCGGGGAGGGAGGTACAGAACCACTGCTCCACTCCCCCGCCCTCGTAAGTTAGAATAGCCATGTGAACCTGTACATGTCTCTTTTGCCTGTGTTAGCCAAGGTCTTTGAACATGAACATATATGAAATGCAAACAGAATATTTGAATTGCTGAAACATGGTTCTATACGCGTTTTCAGTGACTTGCTTTTAACTTTATGGTATATTGGGAAAATACTACAAAGGCTACACTTCACTTTGATGGATTGACATTTTATTTGTTATAGGAGGATAAGATAAATGCCCTCATTAAAGCAGCTGGTGTAAATGTTGAACCTTTTTGGCCTGGCTTGTTTGCAAAGGTAAGGTGATGGTGGCAGAGGCATTTGGGGATGACCTGTTAATTATGTCAGGTGTATGTGCTGCAGTGCCAGAAGGCCCCACATTCTACTGTACCACGTGTTTCGTTACATTTCTAGCTCTGGGAGCTAGTAAGGTTTTGGGTTGTCATATTTTATGTGGCTGTATCTTGATCTCAGACTCTGGTTTCCCTTTCCTTCTGTGTGAAACCATACTAAAAAGTAATAGCCTGGTAGCGCACTTAGCCCTTAGCTCAGTGGTTAGGGTGCCGGCCACATATACCCTGATCGGCGGGTTCGAACCCGCTTTTTTTCGGGCTCAGCTAAAAAAAAAAAAATTGACAACTGCAAACAAAAAATAGCCGGGCATTGTGACGGGCGCCTATAGTACAGCTATTTGGGAGGCTGAGGCAAGAGAATCGCTTAAGCCCAAGAGTTTGAGGTTGCTGTGAGCTGTGACACTACAGCACTCTGCCCTGGGGAGACAGCTTGGGACTAGGTCTCAAAAACAACAAAGTTCCTGCTCATGTACCTTCCATTGGCTACCGTCCATTATTCAGGTTACTTAAAGGCTGACAAGTGAAGCTAATAATAGCATCGAAGTCTTTGGGTTGTGTCCTTTAAAGAGTTTTGAAATATTGTACCTATGTTATGTTTAGTAAATACCTTTAGAAAAGGTTTGCTTAGTCTGAAAACTTGAAGAATTCACTGTTAAAAGGAGACATTGAACTGTAGAAAGAACCCTCGGTTGAGGGTCTCAGGAAGCTTAAGTTTTTTTCCCAGTGTATAATGAAAGGAAGGAACTGTTAGCTTTACCTCATTACATAAACCCAGCAATAAGATTTACAGCTGAATAATTTTTTGACTGTTTTTAATAGAGCCATGTGTTGCCTTGTTGTTCAATGTAAGTCTTGCTTTTAGCAAACTGCAAGGGCAGCACCTGTGGCTCAAAGGAGTAGGGCGCTGGTTCCAGATGCCAGAGGTGGCGGGTTCAAACCTAGCCCCGGCCAAAAACTGCAAAAAAAAAAAAAAAAAGAAAAAGCAAACTGCAAGTCCAATGCTAAGATAGATAAAATATGGCAGCTATTCTAACATAGAAGACAGAAATACTGTACAGTTTAAAGTTTTCATTATCCCTGGGGGATTTGTTCCAGGACTTCCCTCAGATACAGAATCCTGGGATATTCATTTCTCATATGGAATGACATAGTATTTGCATGTTATCTACACACATCCTCCTATTAACTGAATTATTTCATAATAACTTGTACAGTGTAAAAACTGTGTAAGTGGTTAACACTATATTGTTTAAGGAAGAATGCATTGTAAGAGAGTCTGTAGGTGGTCAGTATATGTGCTTTTTGCCCCAAATATTTTGTGTTCACTGTTGGTTGAATGCATGTATATGGAATAGATCACTGTAGGTGAGTGAATGCTATCACAAAAGGACAAAAGGGAGTGCTTACTATGTATACATGTATGTTGCAGGCCTTGGCCAATGTCAACATTGGGAGCCTTATCTGCAATGTAGGGGCTGGTGGACCTGCTCCAGCAGCTGGTGCTGCACCAGCAGGAGGTCCTGCCCCCTCCACTGCTGCTGCCCCAGGTAGGAGTGTTTTTGTATTGGAGGGGAGAGGTATGGAGATCAAAATACAGTATTAATAGTCAATATTTCTCTTAATTTGCCACAAGTATGTGATAAATGGGAATTCTAAAACCTACAGGATAGTTTGATGTTGAGGATGAGTATTTTTAACTATGCAAGTTGAAGAGCCTAGAGAACTTTGTCAGAGCTTAAAATAATGGGAGTGGATTGACTTTTTTTTTTTTTTTTTTTTTTTTTAGCTGAGGAGAAGAAAGTGGAAGCAAATAAAGAAGAATCTGAGGAATCTGATGATGAAATGGGCTTTGGTCTTTTTGACTAAATCTTTTTTGCAATGTGTTCAATAAAAAGTTGAATTCTGCTGTCATGCTTATAGTTTGGGCATTTATACTCTTTTAAAAAGTACCATAGGCTTGGCGCCTGTGGCTCAATGGGCTAAGGCGCCAGCCACTATACCTGAGCTGGTTTGAATCCAGCCCGGGCCCGCCAAACACTTTTGAGTTGTGCTGAGGCAGGATGTTGGCTGCTGTATACCTAAGTGTGAATTTAACAATACCTACGTAGTGTCCCTCAGCAAACACTTAAAATTTTATAGCACCACTGAGGGAGTGGGAAAGATAAGCTCTAGATGTCTAGTTTTGCACAATGGATGAAACCAGAATTCAAATCTGTTGGAAAAACCATTGTAGCTTTCTTTGCCAGTTAAACAGTAGGATAATATGAAATGGAAATTCACTTAGATATGTTGTGCCTGTTATCCCAGGGTTTGGAGGCTGAGGCAGGAGGATCTCTTGAGGCAGGAGCTTAATCACTGCACTTTAGCTATGGAACTGGACAATGGTCCCAGACATGTTCTTGGATATAGCAACAGAAGAGCCACAGGAATGGTTGCTCACAATTTCAATACCACCTTAGGGAGGCTAAGCCAGGATCCCTTGAGCCCGGGAGTTTATGATTACAGTGATCTATGACTGCCATTGAACTCCATCCTGGGCAACAGTGACACCTGTATCTTAAAAAGATGAGATTCAGGAGCAAGAAAGCATGGCTTAAATTCCTGATTTCTTCACTCCAGTGTGCAAGACCACTTGTGTAAGTTACTACAACCACTTGGGGAAATGGCACTTCCAGTTTAAGGAGGCTGAAGTGGGAGGATCCCTTGAGCTCAGGAGTTCATGATGACCAGCCTGAGTAAGGCAGAGACCCTGTTTCTACTAAAAATGGAAAAATCAGCCTGCATGTCTCAGCTATTCAGGAGGCTGAGGCAAGTGGATCGCTTGAGTTTAAGAGTTTGAGGTGGCTGTGAGCTAGGCTCATGTTACTATATGCTATCTTGGGCAACAGAGTGAGACTTAAAAAAAGTACATAAGGCCATCAGGATACATCCTTTGGGAATGTCCAAAAATCTCAAAGGTCGTCCAACCAGAAAAAAAAAGTAAATAGTCCTATTCAGTAAGAAACAACAGCTACAGATGATGGAGGCATCCTTACTAATGTGAAGTTAAAAAGTCAAAGTAGTAAATTACACATTTCCCTTTTCATAAAGCTTGAAAAAGTACATTAGGCGTATGTGATAAAAGTATGTATGAAAAAATGATGGTAAACAATTGAGGATGTTGGGGTTAATGTGGGGAGGAGTACATAGTGCTACTGTTAAACTTAGTGGTTTTCATAAACAGGTTGAACATCCCTAATCCAAAATCCAAAGTTGAGCACCAATATAACACCCAAAAGGTAATGCTCAAAGTGAAATTTTTGGATTGGGGTGCTCTACGTGTATATGAAAACTGTAAGTATATATACTTAGTGCAAATATTCTACAACCCGAAACACTGGTGATCTTAAGCATTCCCAATAAAGGATGTTTAACTTTTATTAAAAAGGAACCATTGTGGGCAGCGCCTTGGCTCAGTGAGTAGGGTGCCAGCCCCACATACTGAGGGTGGTGGGTTCAAACTCGGACCCGGCCGAACTGCAACAAAAAAAGCCGGGCGTTGTGGCGGGCACCTATAGTCCCAGTTACTTGGGAGGCTGAGACAAGAGAATTGCCTAAGCTCAAGGAGCTGGAGGTTGCTATGAGCTATGAGGCCATGGCACTCTACCAAGGGCGACAAAGAGACTCTCGTCTCTTAAACAAAAAAACCCCCCAAAAACCAAACCATTGTGGGCCAGGCAACAGTGTCATAAAACAGAGGTGACTGACACCTGTTAAGTGCCTTCTTTCCCTCCTTCCCTTTTTTGTCCTTAACAGCTAATGTCAGCACTGTGCTAATCTCAACTGTGCCATGTCATTCTTCCCAACAGTCCAATGACCGTAAGGCTCCGTGGCACACGTGGGGATGTGAAAGCTCTGAGGTTACAAAGTAGTAAGTGGACCACATTGAAACCCCCACTCTAGACTCCCATGCTTGTTCTCTTAACAGCATTGACCCATGCTCTGATTCTTTCTCACCTGCATCAGCTTCCTCATCTGTAATGACAGCACTATACCTACCTATCTCTCTCTCCTGTTCACTCAGTGAACACTCAGGTGTCAGAAGAAGAGAATACTAACACTTTTCTTAGCTGAGGCGACATTTTGAATAGGTTAAAGAGAATACCAACAAGACAAGGGGAAGGACAGTATCTAGAAGAGCTGAAAATTAAGTGGTGAGCTAAAGATATCATAGATAACAGTTAACCAATCAATACCATCATGACTAAAATGTTCAGTCTACGTGGATGGCCCAGCTTTTACAAAGAAACCTTAAGATAGCTAAAAACCTTTCCAAAGAACCATCTGAAAAGTTAGGATATCCACATATAACATAGAAATGCTAACTTTTTATTGATTTAATATTGAATAAAGTCTACCCACTTCCATCTACTTTCTAGTTCTCCTGAGCTTCTATTGCTTTTTGCAAAATGTGAATATTTCACACTGAGGAATGACATAAGTAAGTGATGCTTGTTACTGACCTGCATATGATATAAAGAACACAGCTGGCATTCCTGGTTCCCCAAATCCCCAGGACCCGCTGACCAAGCTTTGAGCTCCTCGAACTCACCCCCTAACCCTCCTTACCTTTCAGGTAGGTTTGCTTTCTCATAATACCTCACACGTGTGATTGTTCACCAAACATATATGTTATTTTGCTTAGTTTCATTACTCTCAAAATTGTGTTCACATCTCTCCTGTGGCCACTAGAAGCATACCCAGATCCATGGTTGGCTCTAGTTGAAATTCTGTATCAGCAGGAAACCAGGATTAGGGGTAAGGCCTCTCAGGCTCTAGTGCAGTGATTTTCAACAACACTAGTGTGCCGTGACAGGATCTTATGTGTGCCAAAAATTTGTTTGAAGTCATTCATTAAATTATTTTCAAAAGAGGTTCAAAGCACAGTAAGCATGTTTCTTTTTTACCCTTTTTTTTTGGAGACTTTATGTTGCCCTTGGTAGAGTGCTGTAGCATAACAGCTCACAGCAGCCTCAAGCTCTTGGACTTAAGCAATTCTCTTGCCTCAGCCTCCCAACTAGTGGGGACTACAGGCACCCTCCACAATGCCTGGCTATTTTTTGTTGCAGTTGTCATGGTTGTTTTAGCTGGCCTGTGCTGGTTTTGAACCTGCCAGCTTCAGTGTATGTGGCTGGCGCCATAACCACTTTGCTAAGGGCGTTGAGTCCTTTGTTACCATTTTTTTGATCAACATAATTTAAGTGTGCCATGAAGTTTAACTATTGGTTCAAGTTTGCTCAGCCAGCTCCTGCCCCTCAGTTCCTTCCATTTTTTCCAGGGTCCACTTGTGTGTCCACCTAACCTGCTGGGCAGTCTTGGAATCCAGTCTCTCTTCATCGTACCCAAGTGTGGGATCTTGTCCACTTGTTTTCGTAATAAGTGCAAATAAGGACTTTGCCAGAGTGTAAAGCTATATAACTGCCGGACAGAAAGGTAAGACAGAAAGGGGAAACATAATGCCCCCTTTACACACATACTTTCATAAGATAAAAAAGGTTGAACAACAAGGTTGAATGCAAGAACAGACATGTTCACGTACAAACTAAGACCACCACCACCAAAAACTACACTGTCCTTGAATGTTGCACAAGGGATTCGTAAAAGAATCCAAAGGTCCTGTTTTACTCATTCTTTTTTTACTTCTTTCTTCTCAGCTGAAAACAAGAGAATCACATGTGAAATTTTAAAACCCCTTTTGGAAAAGATAAACAATCTAAAATGAAAGAATTTAAAATAATTATACATTAAAAAAAACTTAGTATATTGGTACACATTCAAATAAAGGATGTCAATCCCTTTCTCCCCCATTATTTGGGCATATACAGTAAAATTCTGAGAGAACAGTTTGAGCAGCCAGGTGATTTTTGGTTACTTGGGTACCAAAGCTTAGAAGTAACGTTTTCATGTTTTCACATTCTGAGCTTTATCCTGCCAAGAGAACTTAACCCTGTTTTTATATCAAGAAACTGTTGTGAGAGAGGCTGATGTACCTTGCCAAGTTCAGAGCAACTGCAGGGTGAAGCTGTTTCAATCAGCATTTGTTCCACTGTGATATAATATCCCCTTCACACACATACTTTTATAAGATACAGTCACCAGCCCTTGAGTTTTCTCTCTGTTAACTTTTTTTTGAGACAGAGTCTCAGTATGTCGCCCTGGGTAGAGTACCATAGCGTCACAGCTCACAGCAACCTCAAACTCTTGGGCTTAAGTGATTCTCTTGTCTCATCCTCCCAAGTAGCTGGGACTACAGGTGCCCACTACAATGCCTGGCTATTTTTTTTTTTTTTGTAGTTGTCATTGCTGTTTCGCTGGCGGGGGCGGGTTGGAACCCGCCAGCCCAGGTGCATGTGGCCAGCGCCCTAACCACTAACCTACAGGCGCCGAGCCATTTTCTCTGTAACTTTTTTTTTTTTTTTTGTAGAGACAGAGTCTCACTTTGTTGCCCTTGGTAGAGTGCCATGGCTTCACAGTTCACAGCAACCTCCAGCTCTTGGGTTAGCCGATTCTCTTGTCTCAGCCTCCCGGGTAGCAGGGACTACGGGCACCAGCCGCAACGCCCGGCTATTTTTTTTTTTTTTTTGCCAGTTTGGCCGGGGCTGGGGCTGGGGCTGGGCTTGAACCCTCGGTATATCGGGCCGGCGCCCTACCAACTGAGCCACAGGCGCCGCCCTTTCTCTGTTAACTTTATAAGCCACTTCTTTCTCATCACTTTATCTTTGCAAGCAAGTCTGTTTAATTCAGCTTGACATAAACATGAGCTGCTTTTAAAGAAAGCATTGATATTTTTAGTTCTTCTGAAATAGAGCAAGATGTCCTCTCTCAAAGTTAGGTCACAGATCACAGACACCACACAGCATGCATCCTGGAACCGGGACCTTTCGGGTCAGATCAACAATCTTCTGGACACTTCCATTACAACACAGGGTAAAGGGCCTCCACATGTTTTCATAGTAGTGCTCAAATACTTACTAGCTTTCAAAGAAACCTCCAAGTTCTACTCAATTTAATGTGCTGAAGCTACCACACCTTTGACTTGTATACTTTTGAGGGCTATTATAATGTCAAATTAAAGTAAGAAATATGCATCTTTCACCCTCTCAACCTTTGAGCTCGTTACTGTCCCTCTCTCTGGGCCATTGACCAGCTACCCCAGTTAATTCTACTTCAGGCCCCAGAAAGCCCATTCCTGGCTATACGAAATTTCCTGCTCTAAGTTCCCTAACTATTGCTTCTTAGATGTGTAATCACACCCATGGGACTGTTGAGGCCACACTGCCTGCTCTGCGGATCAGGGCTGTGCGTTCTGTACACTTGTATCCCCAGTACTTTTTATTTATTCAGTTTCACCGTTAGTGCACATCTTCCAGGTGCCGTACAGGTGCCGTATTTAGGCCCTGAGGCGGGAATCCACTCCGGGTGAGGACTGAAAGTGGGGAGATGAAGGTACCGAGTCAGGCCTTGCCCGCCGGCTCTGCAAAATGTAATGAGAGGTCTTACCAGCTCAGCGCCCACCGGACGTCAGGGAAGATTACCTGCCCCTGGTGATGCCCCAGCTAGGATTTGGGGGATGAACAGAGGGCTCTCATCAGCTCGGAGGTAGTGTAAGCGGCTAGATGAAGCGTTCTTTTACAGACTCAGTCTCGCGGTCCCAAAGAACGCAACACACCCCTAACGCCAGCGCTTACGTGACCACTTTGGTGCTTGTATCCTGCTAGTCGCCAATCATCGCTCGTTCCGAGAGGAAAAGGCGGGACGAGAGGCGGGGCTGGAAGCCGAATGTGGCCGAGGGAAGCCGAACTTCTTCGTGGCACCGGGGCCTATTAGCCGCTAGGGGCGCGAGCGTGCTAGTCCCCACCAGAACCGGGTAGCTTTTAAATCCGGCTCTGGATAGCATAACGTTAAAACAGCTAATCTGTCTGTGAAATCTGTATGTCAGGCAATGCCATGAATTTCATTAAGCAGCAGGAATGGAGAGGGGCATATTTGTTTTTTTGTTTGTTTTGTTTTTTGCAGTTTTTGGCCAGGGCCGGGTTTGAACCCACCACCTCTGGTATATGGGGCCGGCACCCTACTTCCTGAGCCACAGGTGCCGCCCGAGAGGGGCATATTTGTAAATCTGGAATAATGACCACCGGACATTTGTTTTGAGGGGTGGGAAGCAACAATAGATTTCGGCGTTTGGGCATTGCTAGGTAAAATAGTGTGCACTAATTCCTTGTTGTTTTACTTTGGGAACATGGCTCCTGGCTGTTCCCAGCATCTTTATTTACCCAGGTAAGGACCTGGAAAGGGCCAAGCGCGGTGACTCACTCCTGTAATTCCAGCACTCTGGTTGGCTGAGGCCGGAGGATCAGTTGAGCTCAGGAGACCAGCCTGAGCAACATAGCGAGACCCCCGTCTCTATTGAAAATAGAAATGTAGGCAGGGCGTGGCGGCACCTGCCTGTAGTCCCAGCTACTGGAAGGAAGTTGGCTTGAGCCCAGGAGTTGGAGGTTGCTGTTAGCTATGATGATACCACTGCCGGGATGACAGTGACACCCTGTCTCAAAAAACAAAATAAAACAAACAGAAGATTTGTTCTACTCTGGGCTCTTTATCTAGTTAAGTCACCTGAGAAAATATTACAAACAAACAAAAACAACAATAACAACAATAAAACCCTCATATTAAACAGATGACAACTAAACAGCTTCCTGGGCCCTTCCACAGTCCACAAACCAGGCTCTCTGGGGAGGCAGCCAGGAATCTGTATTTTAACATGCTTTTATGATTAGTCAAGGTTGGAAGCTCCTGGATTAGAGTAAACCCAGCTCCCCACTCAGTGCATGAAAGTAGAAGATGTATAATAAAAGTTGTTTGAAAGAATATGTGAATGAACAAATGAATTTATAACTGTCCTCAAATGTTTAAGGAAGAATTAACAGTTTGATAATAGGCCATGTTGGCAAAACTGAGAAAATGGGCTGTTGGAGTATAAATTGCTACCGTTTACTTTTATTTATTTATTTTTTTTAATTTTATTTTATTATTTTTTTTAATTTGAGACAGAGCCTCAAGCTGTCACCCTGGATAGAGTGCTGTGGCATCACAGCTCACAGCAACCTCCAATTCCTGGACTCAAGCGAGTTTCCTGCCTCTGCCTCCCAAGTAGCTGGGACTATAAGGCGCCCGCCACAACGCCCGGCCATTTTTTGGTTGCAGCCGTCATTGTTGTTTGGTGGGCTCAGGCTGGATTCGAACCCGCCAGCTCAGGTGTACGTGACTGGTGCCTTAGCCCATTGAGCCACAGGTGCCGAGCCTATTTATTTATTTTTTTCAGCCTGTTTGTGCATTACTTATAACATTTTAAGAAAGGTAATTTAATCTTCTAAAATTAAAAGTGTCCTTATCTGGCTTGGCGCCTTGTAGCTCAAGCAGCTAAGGTACCACCCACATACACCACAGCTGGCAGGTTTGAGTCCAGCCTGGGCCTGCCAAACAATAATGACAACTGTTAGATAATTGCAAAACTTCATCTCCCTTTCCAATTATCCACTGAAAAGCTCAAATTTATGGCCCGCCCCCTATGGCTCTTCACGCCAGAGCTGTAACACCTTATTGGCTGTTCTACCATCCCGTCACCTCCCCTAACCGAGTCAATATAAGGTGCACTTGTTGATTGCTCTCCCTCTTTTCTTCCCCTTTCTCCCCCATCTGTCTTGGGTTTCTGTCTCTCTCTCTCCCCCCTCCTCCTCTCGACCTTCTCTCCTCTCCTCTCTTCCCCCGTTTCTCTCTCTCTCTCTCCCCTCCTCCTTAACGCTGCTCTGCAGCTTCCCCCACCAATAAAGACCTTTCATACAAGCCTTGGTGTTGTGAGGTTTATGCTGGTCGAGGGCCCCCCTTTCAACAACCAAAAACTAGCCAGGCGATGTAGTGGGCACCTGTAATCCCAGCTACTTGGGAGGGTGAGGCAAAAGAATCGCTTAAGCCCAGGAGTGTGAGGTTGCTGTGAGCTGTGATGCTACAGCACTCTACCCAAGGTGACAGCTTGAGACTCTGTCCCAAAAACAAAAAACAACTTATGGGGCGGTGGCCCATATACCGAGGGTGGCAGGTTCAAACCTGACCCTGGCCAAACTGCAACAACAACAACAACAACAAAAATAGCCAGGCATTGTGGTGGGCGCCTAGTGTCACAGCTACTTGGAAGACTGGGCAACTCCTAAGCCCAGGAGTTGGAGGTTGCTGTGAGCTGTGATGCCATGGCACTCTACCGAGGGTGATAGAGTGAGACTCTTTCTCTAACAATAAATAAATAAATAAATAAATAAATAAATAAATAAATCTTTATCTTCCATACAAGAATTTCATTTGTAGGAATCTATCCTATAATTATATGTACAATTTCACTGAAGCATTGCTTGTAATAGGGAAAAAAATAGTGCAGGAGAAGAGGCAGGTTGAATTAATGTTGATGTTTTCATGTAGCTATTTATAGGAATGCAGCTATGGAAAGATATTCAGGACATCTTGTTAAGTGAAAAAGGCGAGTTGCAACTAGTATGCATAATATGAAACTATTAAAGTAAAAAAAGGATTCACATGCATATGTTTATAGTATAAAAACATTTCTAGGAGGACTCAAAAATAATGAACTTTGACAATAGGGGCTGGACAAGATAGGAACAAAGAATTTTACTTTCCAATTTATCCTTTTCTGCAGGATAGGCCCCATTCTTGGCAAGGGAAAACACCCTCAGAAAAAGAGAAAAACATAGAAATAAGCTGAGCAAGGTGGAATAAAAACAGTTTAGCTAGTTTACTTTTAAACCAGCAATTAAATTACTTATCTGAGCAGTTCCTCCGTTTCCTAGAAGCCTGACCTGTAGGGGATACAGCTTGCAAACACCTCTGCTGGGTCTGTAAACCCTCTGAAGAAGACAATGGCTGTAGAGGAGGCTATGGTAAGGCCTGGCAAGGAACATTAACTAGGCTGTCCCCGGCCTAGTCAACAGTCAAAGCAAATACCCATTGTGGGGATTTATATTATGGCCAGGGCAGAGGTCAAGGGAAACAGCTTGAGTCCTGAAATTTGGGCAGGAGGGCTTGTACCCCTTCATCACAGAGGAAGACAGCTCTGGGTGGAGATCAGAGGAAAATTCTTCTGTTCCACTGATTCTTCAGAGGAGCCTGACACCACCTGGGCATCTGCTCCACAGTGAGCTAGTGAGGATTAACCTCCTCTAGGAATGTGTGTGACCGGACAGGAGACCTCATAGGAGGGCACTTAACTCATAGGAGGACGAGGAGAGACACCAAGGAGTGTCTCTCCTCTAGGACCCTAGGTTTCTAGGTTTCTAGGTTTTCTAAAGCCTAAAAATTAGCAAATCCGAAATTCTATTTTAC
>CAUYON010013207.1:0-33740 GCA_963573935.1 Arctocebus calabarensis
AAGAGCACATCGACAAACTCCTAAGCCATCTTATGGAATTGGAAAAATAAGAACAATCTAAGTCTAACCCCAGCATAAGAAAAGAAATATCCAAAATTAAATCAGAGATTAATGAAATTGAAAACAAAAGAATCATTCAGAAAATTAATGAAACAAGGAGTTGGTTTTTTGAAAAAATAAATAAAATAGATAAACCTTTGGCCAGACTAATTAGAAATAAAAAAAGTAAAATCTCTAGTAACCTCAATCAGAAATGATAAAGGGGAAATAACAACTGATGCCACAGAGATGTTAGGGATTATCTCTGAATACTACCAGAAACTCTATGCCCACAAATTTGACAATGTTACGGAAATGGATCAATATTTGGAATCACACCCTCTCCCTAGACTTAGCTAGGAAGAAATAGATCTCCTGAACAGACCAATTTCAAGCATACAAAAAGATGTTACACAGCCTCACCTCTTGACGTTTCCTTTTATTCACTACAGTCCTTGAACATTCCAAACTTTATTCCTCTGCAGAAACTTGCTTATTCCCTCTCCTTCCAACTCTAAACCACTAAACCATCTCATTCTTCAGGTTTTTCCTTAAAAACCATCTCCTCGGGAAGGCCTTCTCTGATCCCCTACTCAAAGTACTATCTGTCTCTCTATCACAATTACGTGCCCTTTTTATTTCCTTTGGAACACAGCATAACCTGTTACTGTCTCTCCAATTTGAACACTAGCTTCCTAAAGGAAGGAGCTCTGCCTGTCTTGTTCACTGTTGCATCCTCAGTGTCTAGGACAAACTTTGCCATATGTTTCAAAGAACAGGGCTAATAAAAGCAGAGTTAGAGGTTAGGAAGTAGAATACTAGACTTCAGGACTTGAGAGGTGAAACTCTAAGAGTAAAGACAAGGTCCAAGAAGTAGAATTGCAGGCTCAGCACCTGTGGCTCAACAGGCTAAGGCGCCAGCCACGTGCACATGAGCTGTCGGGTTCGAATCCAGCCCTGCCGGCCAAAAAAATAGCCGCGTGTTGTGGCAGGCGCCTGTAGTCCCAGCTACTTGGGAGGCAGAGACAGGAGACCCCCTTGAACCCAGGGAATTGGAGGTTGCTGTGAGCTGTGATGCCACTGTACTCTATCCAGGGTGACAGCTTGAGGGTCTGTCTCAAAAAAAAAAAAAAAAAGTAGAATTGCAGTGAGCTGCTGAAGGGCATTAAGGAGATTCAAAGAATTGATACTACAAAATCTAAGGTAGATTATAAACATTTTTAGTAAAGTCATAAACCACAATATTCCTTGATCTGAACTATCTCTAACTAATCCTACCACTTCTCTTAGTAACCTACATTCAACAACCCTTTTTTAAAAATCTGCTTGAGACCTCTAGTCACTTATCTCTCCTTTTCTTTCACCCAATTCATCCGCCTCTTCTGGCTCTACTTGCTTCCTTCTCCATCCTACACTGTCTACAAACTCCACATCAATGCCCATTTCCCCTGTCTATTGTGATTCTCAAACATGATTATGTCTAAGAATAACCTAAAATATTTTAAAATTTGAGCACATTCCTGCGGCCTCACCTTTCTGATTCAGCAGATCTAAGAGGGAAGGCCCAGGAATCTACATTTTAACAAGACCCCCAGAAGGGACTTGTTACCTACAGGTGATCCAAGAACTAAAGCAAACCCTCATCTCAAGCAAATTCCTTTGAAAATATAATATCTACATGGTAGTTTTTGTTATTGTAGATTTTCCCAATCAGAGGATAATTAAAAAGCTGCTACTTTTAGGTGAGGAGATTCTCTTACATTGAAAAGGGATCCTCAGAACTTAAAAAAAAAAAAAATCAGAAATCATCATTCCATAGAACAAAGTCCAATTCTTTAAGAGGACACACAATTAACATTGTCTATGGCCTAGATTTCCAAGCATATTTCTCTTACACAACCTTTGTGATTTTTTTTTCTGATTATTCTATAGCTAACACCTAATATGCTCTCATTTTATTATAACAATACTTTCAAGTATTCTAATCTTTTGGAATTAGAGGGATACCTTAGAGATCAAGTAATTCAACTCCCAAATTTTACAAAGAAGGACATCATCTTTTTGCATGTCATTTGTTTCCTGATAAATAATTGATCTGTTCTATTTCTTTATAACTGAAGACCAACAGAGGGTGTAAAACTCCTTAATATCCTCTAACAATTTTGAAACATGAGTTTCAATTTGATTTCCCTTTGCCATTTAGGTCTCTGGGCTCTAGAGCAAGGGTTCTCAAACTATGGCCCAGCACTGCTGATGCCTGTACTACTTAGCAACCCACTTCTGCAGAACACATGTGTGGAATGTGCACCACAGCACTCTCTGACTCCCCTCCTTCTCTCTATCTCTCCACTCCTCCTCTCAGAGACTCATGATCAGAGGAGTGACAAGCTTGCCTGTGCAGAGCCTGCTGCTGCCTGAGGACTGAGGTAAGAAGAAGTTATAATTTCTTTCTTTTTTTTTTGAAGATAGGAGGTCTAGTTTTGTTTTTTTTTAATTTTGTAGTTAGTAGGGCCTTTTTTGCGGTTAAGGGGGGCCTTTTTTCTGAAGTTAGGAGGGTTTTTTTTTTTTTTTGTAGATGAGGCACCTTTTTTTTTCATTTTAAATATTGTATTTGTATTTGTTCCCTTTTGTTTTTGTTTGTGGTTTTTTTTGCAGTTTTTGGCGGGGCTGGGTTTGAAGCCATCACCTCCAGTATATGGGGCCTGTGCTCTAGTCATTTGAGTCACAGGCGCTGCCCCCGTTTTGTTTTTTTACTTCAAAATAAGATATATGCGATGTGCATAGGAATTTGTTCATTGTTCTTTTTTTTTAAACTATAGTCCCACCCTCAAATGGTCTGAGGGACAGTGAACTGGCCCCCTGTTTAAAAAGTTTGAGGACCCCTGCTCTAGAGCTATCGCTAAATAGAGTAAACTCAAAGAGTTTCAGGAAACCACCAATTCAGTTTGCAAACACGATGCAGATTTGCTTCTGCAGATATACTGTGAGGGAATCTCAGGAATAAAAAAAAGCGAGAGTAACTGAAGTTTCTGGACTTCAGTCCCTTAACCAAATAAATGAAATTCCGATGATGATGACCACGACGGCAGCTAACTCCTATTGACCCTTTGTACCGTGCTAAGCCCTTTATATCATTATCTCCTTCAGTTTTCCTTTAAGCAAGGTAGGTCAATAATTATTGTCTTCATTTAAAAGTTGATAAAACGAGGCTCTGACAATAAATAAATTAATACCCCCGTCTCACAAGTAAACGCTTCGTCAAGTATCAGCACCTTCCAGTTCAGGGCAGGTCTCCCGCCGTCAGGCCCAGGCCCCTGTCCTCCCTTCCCCACCCTCCGGGCGGTGCACCCGCGCTCCGGCCGCACCAGGCGCCGCACTCACGCTCAGCAGCGGGTTCCAGAAGGATTCTTCTTGGTCCTTGTCCTTGTGTGTCTTGTCAGGGTCCCGGGAGTGACGGACAACAGAAACTTTGGACCCCTTTAAGTGCATAGTGTCTGGATTGCCACTGGGTTTTCTCCGAAGCATAGGCGCGGTGTACAGGGAGCGGACCGGCCCGCCGCGGCTCTCGGTGGTGTTGGCAGGGAGACTTGTCTCCTGGGTCGGCTCCATCCCTCCATCCTCCAGGGCCTGTTAGCGCCTAACTGACGCTCGGCCGCTACTGCGCAGGCGCCGCCCCCCCCCACCCCCGCCGCCTCTCCCGCGCTTTTCTCGCGCTCTCGAGTTCAAGTCCGGCCGCTGCAGGGAGAGCGTGTGGAGGTCTGGGAAGCTGGCTTTAGGGACCTGCCAGTGCAGCGACCCTGGAGGGTCTGCTGCAAGCACTTGCCAGGACATTTCGGTCTCCTTTAGAAGGAGGTCAGAGCATGCTGGTGGAGAGCAAGGCTCCTCAGCACGGTGGTTTAAACCTTAGTTCCTTGTCTTGTTTGTCCTTTAATTTCTCATGATCCCTCTTCTCCCTGCACTATTTCTTTTTAGATCTACCGTAGCCATCATTTCTGTACACTATCCCCTGAATTCCAGATGTTACATTATATCCCACAGACACATAGCACAATATTTACGTACAGTATTAATCTTCCTTCTTAAACCTCTAGCATAGTCCAAACACATTTGATGAGCAAGGTCATATCCACAAAAAAATCTTAAAAATTCAGATGTTTTTTAAATTTTACCCCCAAACATATGAACCTAGCTTGGGACATTTCACACACAGATGGTTGCAATGGTTTACTCATGGGTCTTCCATCGGCTCTTATCCATTCCTACCACTGCTGCAGTATTAGTATAATTTTACCATTCAAAGAAAAACCAGAGTCTTCTAGAATGTCTTTATCATCCATGAAATCTAAATTTCATTTCTTTTCTTTTTCTTTTTTTTTTGAGACAGTCTCATTTTGTTGTCCCCAGTAGAGTGCCGTGGCCTCATACCTCACAGCAACCTCAAATTCCTGGGGTCAAGCGATTCTTTTGCCTTAGCCCTCCTAAGTAGCTGGGACCACAGGCAACCATCTTGGCCTCCCAGAGTGCTGGGGTTATAGGCGTGAGCCACGGCACCTGGCCTAAATTTCTTAACATGGAAACCAAAGGCCTCCAAGTTGTACTCTGCTATGTTAAGATGATTATTTGTTATTTGTTGTCATACTTTCTGGAATCTATTCTTTTATTCAAGAATGAGCACGAACATCACTTTTGATTAACTCTTATAACTCCATACACATACCTCAAAAGCAGAACTGTCACCTCCAAGCTACTGTTTAGCATATCCCTTGTCCACCTAAATAACAGTGAGAAGCAGCTCTAAAAGAAAATGATATTTATTCAGGAATAGGCATTGCAATGGGAATACAAATACCACAATAAACTGAGCATGTATTCAGAGAGGTAAAGGAAGACAAAGGTTTTTAAAGCAAAATGAAATCACATAATTGTTTTGAGATAATCAGCCTTGGCCATGAGTATCAACAACAAGGATGGCACCAGTCCAAGGTTGGATAGGAAGATGCTGAACAAACGTCCTCTCAGAAGTTATTTGTGTGTGTGTGTGAGAGAGAGAGAGATTGTGATGACCTTTGTGCAAGATGTGGTTTTTAAAAGTCTTTTATAATAGCTCTTGCTATCTGGCCTTTGTACATGAGAAGCCTCCTTTCGTGGCCTTCCAGGCTATATTTGTCAGAGTCTTTAACACAAGTGACTCCATTTTGATTCTGACAACTTTCACATCCTGTTAATGGGCTCACACTGTTAGTTGCTAATCTCCAAAGATGAAGTTCATTGGAGGCTGGAACCTGATCTCACCTGGTGCTCTTCAGGGCACATGGCCCAATATCCCAGAGGGCTTTAAATACATTTTTGGACCTCTGCAGTGTGATGTCTAAATTACTATGCCAATGAGACTTGCTGTCCACTAGCTCCCTCTGATGTCCTGAAGATTCATGTTATGCAACATAAAGTATATTGCATCATAGATGAAGTAATCCTACTAAAAAAAAATAACCTAAATCTAATCTAACCTCCAGAGAAGACTGAGAAACAAATTAAATGACACTATTAAGAAAAGGCAAACAGGCTCGGCGCCTGTGGCTCAACAGGCTAAAGCGCCAGCCACGTATACCAGGCTGGCGGGTTAGAATCCAGCCTGGGTCTGCCAAACAACAATGATGGCTGCAACCAAAAAAAAAATGGCTGGGCGTTGTGGAGGGCGCCTGTAGTCCCAGCTACTTGGAAGGCGGAGGCAGGAGACTCGCTTGAGCCCAGGAATTGGAGGTTGCTGTGAGCTATGATGCCATGGCACTCTATCCAGGGAGACAGCTAGCGGCTCTGTCTCAAAAAAAAAAAAAAAAGCAAACAACCCCATAAATGCATCAATGTACAAAGTTATGATTTGATAAAATATAATTAAAAAAAAAAGGCAAACAATTCAAAATGTAAGTGGGATGCTCTAAAGCAAAGCTGGCTCGCACTGCAAAAAAAAAAAAATTGTCATGGGAATACAGAATGGTACAGCCACTCTAGAAAACAATTTGGCACTTTCTTTAAAAATTAAATGTGCAACTACCATACAACCCATCAATTTCACTTCAGGGCATTTATCTCAGAGAACTGGAAACTTAAGTTCACACAAAAATGTACATGAATGGTCATAACAGCTTTATTCATAATAGCCAAAAACTGGAATCAGCTCAGATGTCCTTCAACTGGTGGATGGTAAAACACCTTTAAACTGGTGGATGATAAAACTGTAAATTTTAAAGTCTTACTCCTCGATAAAAAGGAGGGAACTATTAGACTATAACAACTTAGATGAAACTCCAGGGAATTATGCTGAGAAGAAAAAAGCCAATTCTAAACTATTACAAACCATATAATTCAATTTATGCAAAGGAAAAAAATTAAATATAGAATACAGCTTAATAGTTGCCAGGGGTTAAAGGGAAGAGCAGTCCCGGAAGATGGGTGTGGTTATAAAAGGACAACATAGGGGATCACAACGTGGTTTTTGGAACTGTTCAGTATCTCTTCTGTGGTGGTAGATACACAGATTTACACAAGTGATAAAATTGTATAGGACTTTAAACACACGAGTATAAGTAAAACTGGGGAAATCTCAATATGATGGATAAGTTCTATCAGCTCAATATCCTTGTGTTATTCTATGGTTTTGTAAAATTTTGTCATTAGGACATACTGGCAAAGTATACAAAGGATCTCTTTGTATTATTTCTTACAATTGCATGGATTCATACTTACCTCAGTGAAAATTTTCATTTAAAAAATGCCATGAAGTATTGAAAAACCAGAACAGAGCTAAGAAATAAAAAAAGTCATAGAGAAGAAAAGAAGGTAGAGAAATGGATTTAAATTAGGAGATAAGAGAGCTAACAATAGAATGAAATGTATAAACATTGACTAAATCTTGAAGAACAAGTAGGGATGTCTGAGAATGGACTGGATAGTAGGTATAATAAAATTGTTTCCCAGCTGTGTGCTTACATAAACAAATATCCTTATTTTTAGAAACTACATGCGGTAATAAAGTATTGTGTTATTAGCAACTTAATTTCAAACAGTTTCAAAAGAAAAAAGGGGGATGTACAAGAGCAAATGAGTAAAAATTTTAACTGTTATTAAATCTAGGTTGATCTAGATTACAGTTGCTATTATACTAGCAACATTTTTGTTAGATAATTAAAAAAAAAAAAGCCCTTAGGTCTCCTCACATATGTGGTCTGTTTTTCATTCCCCATCTCCACCATATGTCCCATCCATCCTATAAAGCTCACTTTAACCACAATTCTTTTCTCAATTCTTCTAATCTTATGCTTAACTTCATCTCTCCAACTAGATTATGAGCCTCCAGAAGACAAGATACCAAACTTATATTCACTTTCTTCATTTTTTTCTCTCACAAATTGACCAAGATGAAATCATCTATCATAGTCTGAGCTTTATGTTTCAGGATAAATTACAACTGGTTTATGTAGACTAGACGCTCCACATGGTGGCTACTCTGATGGCTATATCACAATCACCAAGTGTGCCTTTTTTTAAAATGTGGTTTTCCAGGCACCGCCTCAAACTTATTGAACCTGTATCTTTGAGAATTAGATGCTTTGTTTTCTTTGATGGGAGTGGAGGAGGAAAAGACAGGTATTACTGAATATTTTGCAACAAGAAAAACTCCACCGGGGAGCTTATCTACTGACACCTCAGAAACTCTACTATCACTACCACTTGAGGTGGGGAGAAAGGTGAGAAAAAAGAACTTAAACCAATCATGTGATTATAAGGCAAGACTCTCCAATGGGGTTCCAGGTGAAAAAATTTAGATCATAGCATAGCAATTTTAATGAGGCACTGAGAACATTATGATAGATAAAGGAGTTGACTATCAAAGCCCTTATGTGTTTAGGTCTGAGCCTTTGAGCTGTCCAGGTTAAGTTGAGGAAAAGTCTACTCAATTGGCTAGTGCTTGAAAATTTCAAGAGCTTTCTTACTCAAAGCCTAATTGGCTAGGACTTCTTTCTAGAAAACTGATTTTTTTGTACCTGGCCAAGGTTTCCAATCAGCAAGGTGTCCCTCTATTATCTGTCCAGTGCAGTGCCTCACCACCAGGTTGACAGTAAAGGCATCTTAAGTCAGCATGATAGGTTGGACCTGCTTATGTGCTAACTTTGTTCACCAGAAGCTGGAGAAAGTTGTATGAATTGTCATCCATGGCTACATGGCTCATTCCCCACTTCTTGGAGACACGCATTAGTAGTGAACTGCTCCCAAGCTTCCCAATCATCTTGGTCAAAGGAATCTTTCCTTTAGTGTTTTCTTGATGAAGGATGTGTAGGCCCACCAGTTTCTCAGGACTATGTACCTCTTGAGTTAGCAGGAGATTTGAAATCCAGGTTGTACTTCTCAGATCTGAAAGAATTCAAAAGCAACTATGCCCATGCCAATTACAATATTGTGAATGTGGCCAGCTTTGCTACATTCTGTAGCAGCTCCAGTCTTCTTCATTCTCTAGGAAGTAAGGAGCAAAACTCCCACCAACTCCGTATTACCATTCTATTGCTGCCATAACAAATTACTATAAATTTAGCAACTTGGTCAAAATACATTTGATGTCTTATAGTTCTATATGTTAGAAATCTGACATGGAAGGCACCAGGTCAAAACCAAGATGTCCATGGAGCTGCTTTCCTTCTTAGAGGTTCTAGGGGAGGACCTTTTTCCTTGCTCATTTAGGATGTTGGCAAATTTCAGTTCCTTGCAGTTATGGGACCAAGATCTTGCTGGCTGTCAACAAAGGGCCACACTCAGCTTCTAGAGGATGGTGGCTAGCAGCTCCCCCCCCTTCAAGGCCAGCAACACAACTTTCTGACCTATTTCTCTAGGCACAGACATGAAAGGTTCTCTTCTCTGCTTATAAGGACTCATAAGACTACACTGGGCCCACCCAGATCATACAGGATAAGCTCCTCATTTTAAGGTTCATAACCTTTATCACATCTGTCAAATCTTTTTGTCAAAAGTAATATAGTCACACATTCCAGGGACTAGGACTTGGGCTTCTTTGGAGGATATTATTCAGCCTATGGCAATCCTCCACATTGGTAGCAGCTTTCTTATATTCTCCTTGATGATACTGCTCAGGTTTGTAAGACTCAGCTCTCATGAGCATGGCTTCCCTGAAGTTTGTTGACAGGGAGGATCACGAACTCATACACTGCCAGCTTCTGCCCACAGTGAAAGCTGGAACTAGAAAATGACTTCAGGATTCCCAGCAAATTCACAATTCTCTGATAGCAGGTAGAACCCCTTTTCCTCAGCTCCAGCCTCACAACAGCAAAAGATACTTGTAGAATGAAGCTCCCATCAAATTTAGCCTTATTTCCAGGACCAGGCATCTCTACCATTAACCTGTCAATCCTTTCTGTTCCACAGCATTCAGTTGTTTGCTAGTCAGAGCAGTTTTTTTTTTTTTTGTGGAGATAGAGTGTTAAGTTGTCACCCGGAGTAGAGTGCCGTGGTGTCACAGTTCACAGCAACCCCAAACTCTTGTGCTTAAGTGATTCTCTTGCCTCAGCCTCCCAAGTAGCTGGGACCACAGGTGCCCACCACAATGCCCAGCTACTTTTTGTTATTGTTGTTGCAGTTGTCATTGTTATTTTAGCTGGCCCGGGCTGGGTTCAAACCCGCCAGTCTTGGTGTATATAGCCAGTGCGCCACCCACTGAGGTATGGGCACTGCCCTAATCAGAGCAGTTTTACTGATGTGCTCAGTAGACTTTGAGATACTTTTTCCATAGCAAGTCTTACCATTGTTTTGAGCTCTAGGGTCTCACAGATACTAATTGAGGCACCATTGTATATGGCTCTGAAGAGACCTTTTCTAGTGCAGGACCCACCTCAAGGGAAGTATTCCCTGGAAAGCCAACAATCTGTCTGACAAAGAGCTTGAGAATAGGGATGGTGAATTTCTACTTGTATTTCTTGTTTCTCAAAGAAAAGGAGACAGAGGAAGGGGTACTGCCAAGTGTGGGAGTCAGGTTTGTAGGGTAGGTTAGGCCAGGCATTTCTGGAGGGCTTTTTGACCACAGTCTAAGTTCCTCAAACCCCCTGAGGCTAGCAATAGCCTGGTGCTCTACACAGGATGTCAGGCACCTGGCAGGTGCAGAACTAGGACTCTGGGGTCTTGTTGGCCACAGTTCAAGATCCTGTGTCCTTATTTCAGGTGCCTCAAGTGGCCCTATTATTAGCTGGTGACTGGAACAGAATACCTAGCAACCAAAGGTATGGACAGAAATCACTGAAGAGAGTTAGGCAAGTTTATCCCCAATTTGTAAAGTTGTAATCACATGGTGTGCTTGCATGATTTTCCTTTCCTTTGTTTCCCTTCCTCCAATTGTTAATGATTACTTGAGGTGCCTTAAGTTTATGCATTGTGGCGTCAACATGATTTATGATTTTTGATTGAATAAAGAGACCAATGGGAGAATGGTTCAGTGCTGCACTTGAGATACTGCTGACTTAGTGTATGACTCTCACAGGCTCCCATGGGTTATTCATTCAGATAACTGAGTCTGAATTTTTCTTTTCTTTTCTTTTTTTTTTTTTTTGAGACAGAGCCTCAAGCTGTCACCCTGAATAGAGTGCTGTGCATCACAGCTCACAGCAACCTCCAATTCCTGGGCTCAAGCAAGTCTCCTGCCTCTGCCTGCCAAGTAGCTGGGACTACAGGCGCCCGCTACAACACCCAGCCATTTTTTGGTTGCCACTGTCGTTGTTTGGTGGGCCTGGGCCGGATTCGAACCCAGCAACTGAGGTCTACATGGCTGGCGCCTTAGGCCGTTGAGCCACAGGTGCCGAGCCGAGTCTGAATTTTTCTCACATCAACTGCCTTCAGCGCAAATCCTAGCAAAGGATGGGAGGATTCAGGCCCCCACAGGCGAGGTCAAATTTGTTAGCCCAACAAGCTCATAGGCCTCTCCTTTACTCCCCTGAGCTCGGCCTGCTCAGCTTCTCTTCTGTTACATGTTTTTTTAAAGCTCCCTATGAGATCCTGATGTGGGAATCACGTGTACAGATTTTAAAGACAAGTAACTTCTCTGGTTATAAAAATTTCAAATGAAAAGATACATTTCCTTTTTATTAGCCATGATATAAAGCATCTTTAATGCTACATTACATTTATTTATTACATGATACCCAATCACTGTTTTAGAAAAGACAAATTTCAATTTATTCAGTAAGGAGACATCAAAAATAAATAATGTGGGCTTTTTTCACTTCTACTTTATTCCCTAAATTCATGTTTAAACCTAATATATTTTATAACACTAAAGTTATGGCTTTTTCTAAATTAGTGCTTTTAAAGAAACTGATTATAAATACAACTAATATGAGAAAAGAATGAAATAAACACTTTCACCTGGTAGTTTCCAGCTTATTATCTCTTTGGTCATTGAGATGTTAATGCTATAGAAATTAATGTTTAGGTATAAATTGTAGATACAATTTTAACATTTCTCAAGATTATTTTAACATTTCTCATAATCTTGAGAAATGTTTCAGTATTATATAATCCAAAAATCTATTACAAATACACATATACACACCTTACAAAAATACATTTAAAAACAAAAATGGGAAAAATAGGAGATCATTATTCCTCTAAAGATGAGTTGGTACTATGACAAGGCTTTGATTCCTTTATCTTTATCAGGATATTCTTCCACATCAGAAGAGAACATTAACTCTGCAGAAGAAAATGAACATGCACTTAAAATAGTTTCCTAATGCTTTAAAAGACTTTTACACCTTATTAATAAATAATCTCTTGAGACTTTGATATAATCTACAGTAATAGAAAGCCTGCAAGTACAAGAATTCTTGACAGTGAAATCTAATTTAAACAGTGAATTAATTGGAGGGCACCTGTAGTCCCAGCTTACTCGTGAGACTAAGACAAGAGGATCACATGAGCATGAGTTTGAGGTTGCTGTGAGCTATGACACCATCTACCCAGGGTGACTATGTGAGACTCTGTCTCCAAAATTAGTTAATTAATTAATTAATTATTTTAAAAACCAAAAAATAAAAAGTGGATTAATAACAAATGCACAAGTTTTATACTTTAAAATGTGTAAGCTTAAAATTTATTATGAACCTCAGGAAAAATGAAACGTAATGGAGAAAATATAAGAAAATCTTACTAGGAAAATTAAGTTACTTAGAGCATTCAGGATTATTAATCCGCTAAAAGGTCTAAATCTACAGGGATCAGATAATCTAAAATGTAGAAGACAGATACAGAATAAAGACTTGGGACTAACAACAGATATATGCCAAGGTATTTTAAAGGTGTTATCCTATTTTATCAACAAACAATCCAATAACCTAGGTATTGTCTTCCTCATTGTATATATGCTTTTAATCTGCACCCCTAAAGGAGAGCAGGATTCTAGGGATTATTTACTAAGTAACACAAACTTTGTGATTTAGACTGAATACTGAACAACTCTGCTGAATCCCAACCATCTGTAGAATATTAGTACTTAACATTTCTACATTTAAACTCTTAATTAGCATAGATATTTAATTTATTAAAATATCAATGAATACAGAAAAAGAAAACCTCAAGAATCTAATAAAATAAGGCCCTTTGATGTAAGTATTGGATGAAAAATTCTTTGAATAACTAAAAACTACACAAAAAGAATAAAGCCACACTATAGTCAGTAGAGCAACAAAAGAATTACAGTGCAAAAAGATATACTCATGAATGGAAATACACAGGAACATAATCATACATAAGATATTTTTTGGTGTGGTTTTATAAATAAAGATTGTCCATTCTAAGACTTTGAGACAGATTATATTCTGAGACAAGTTATAATTACTTGAGTAAATAAAAAATATTATAATAACCAAATTTTAGAAAATATCCATAAAAGATAGTCAAAAATCCTAGTGGTTAAAAAAAAAATTCAAGAAAGAAAGTGTGGAACACCAGTCAAGGAAATACAATTTACAATAACAAATACTAAGCAGTTCCTAAAGCAGTGCTAAGATTTTTCTTCACGTGTTCCAAAAGGAACCTGAGGACTAGAGACTAGTGAATCTCACTGCACACTGAGCATGTTAAAAGTTACTAAACACTTTGTTAGACAATGAAGGGTTAAGAATTTGTGCCACGCAGAAGAGATAAGAAAAATTCACATGAATATGTGTCTGACAGAGAAACTACATAGATGAAGCATGATTTATTTCAATTTAAGAGATGCTTCTATCAGAAAAAGACAAAAAGAAGTAAACAAAGACTTTCTATAAATTACTTGAAGAGCTCCAAGAGAAGAAATGTCTCCTGAATATGCACAATGGCCAGAGTACTTCCAGACACCAGCTCTCCTAGGGCTCCTCTTTCTTCTTGTTATGACTTCATTTCCATTTTCTTTTCTTTTCTTTTTTTTGGTTTTGCATTTTTGTTTTGTTGTTGTTGAGAAAATGTTTCACTCTGTCACCTAGGCTAGAGTGTACTGGCATCATCATAACTCACAGCAACCTTAAACTCCTGAGCTCAGGTGATCCTCCTGCCTCAATCTCTAAGACAGTGGTTCTCAACCTGTAGGTCATGACCCACAGGAACTGTATTAAAGGGCCACGGCATTAGGAAGGTTGAGAATAGCTGGGACTACAAGAATGTACCTCCATGCCCAGCTAATTTTTCTATTTTTTGTAGAGGCAGGGTCTTGTTCTTGCTCAAGCTGGTCTCCATCTGAGCCTCAAGCAACCCTCCCACTCTAGCCTCCCAAAGTGGTAGGATTACAGGCATGAGCCACCAGTTCCTGGTCTTTCCATTCTTATATCATTATAATTTAAATGTCTTTGATATTGAAATATCATAGCTATCCCCATTAAAAGAAGATTTATAAAATCATTATAGAAGATTTTAGGATATTCACATATGAGTTTTTCTTTAATACCTTCACTAAGATCCATGCCTGGCTTGTAAGACAAAAAAAGCCAAGATAATCCAACCAGAAGAGCTACGACCAGATTCACCACAATCCACGGCTGGAGAATCTGTTCCTCGATTCCCACTGCCCTAAAGATGTAGAAATGTCTTTATTAGGATTCCCGATTAGGAATGTCTTTATTTTTGGTTATTATACCAAAGTATACCTATTTATGAACTTTAAAAAAAATAGTACTCCTCTCCTAAAGAAATAACAAGAAACAAAAAAATAATTTCCCTATAAAATACAACATATAAGACATGAGAACAGGGTTCAAAAGTTATTTGAACTCTAAACAAATCTGCTGTACATATTAATATAAATAGTTATTGTTCCCAAGAAAATTTTCTACAAATTTCCCTTCCAATTACTATGACATTATTCATCAATGAAGTATCTTTCCTTTCCCTTTTTACCCCATTCCCCTAGCTGTCCTCTCAGCTTAATGGCTGGCCACCAATCTCCCTAGTTCTTTCTAGCATTTTGATAGGTTCCCTGAATGAAGACAAGGATGCAGAGTTTCTCCAGTCCACTGTGTGATGACTTATTTTAAGCCATAACTTGAAGAACTAAAACACATTTTTACAAAGACATTTCATTAAAAATGCAGATACATATATAATTATAGTTATCTGTTAACCAAAGGAATAGGTATTTTCTCATCATAGTTTTGAAGAAAAAAATAGGATCTTTATTATTATTTATAGATGAAAATATGAAAAAAAAGAGGAAAAATACAAAAAATAACATTATTCCCATTGTTGCTATTATTGCCATTAACAATTATGAATGTCACTGTGCATTCTTACCAGAGGCTACCATTAACAGAAGAAGGTGTGTAAAGGTGGATTCTGTCACTTGTCATTTGCTGACTCAGAGATAGTATAAGAGCAGTAAAGTACACTGAGAAAAAGACAAATGAAATTACTAGTAATTTTTAACAATCTGGTTAATTTTGAATTTAGAGATTATTTTAAGGTCAAAAATAATCTGTACTTTGTTGAATGATGATATAAAAGAAATTCATTTGACCAATTTCAACAGGCTAAATATCCTTATATCATTTTTTTTGAGAACACAGCTGCAGAGGGAATCTTCTGAGATGCTTACTATTTCATCATTAGAATTGACAAGAACTCGTAAGATCTTTTAAAAAAATAATCGACTTGTTCAAAGTTCTAAAACTAGTTTTACTAACATGCTTATAACTTAGAACAAAATTATCAAATTGCCAAAATCTTCAGAAAGCTATGAAAGTGTTAGTTACCAAAAGGGTATACCAGCTGAATGTGTTTAAGGTCAAGTAAAAAATACAAAAGCTGAAAATTAAGTAATATAAAGCAACAAATAAAACTTTTAAAAGTTATTTAATGAAATTCTAACAAAAAATAATTCTATTAAAATTATGCCTATAATGTATTAATTACAAATTCACTGAACATCTATACGCAATGTTTATAAGCAATAACAAAACTTTTTTAAAAATAAAAAATTGTATTTTTTCTGGTTCAAAATTATACTATAACTAAAGTATTACATAATTATCTAATTAAACTATTTACTCACAGAAAGATGCTAATGCTGTTGGATCCAAGGCAAAAAAATTTCGAATTGCTACTGATGTTTTAGCAAAGTCCATCCTTTGAAAAGAAAATGCAAAAGTGTCTTGTCACAGCACAACTGTAAACTTCGCAACAAAACTTTACTTTCCTTACTATAGATTTTCCTTCTCTATTCTAAAGCTACCTCAAATACTATTACTAAGCTTTAAGTAGCTACAGTTTATACTTACCACACACAAAAAATATTTTATCTACAAAACCCACAAAAAACATCTAACTAGAAGACTATTTTAGGCAATACCCCTATGGTATTAAGACATCTTGAAGAAACAAACGTGATCTACAAGATTTCATTAGCGTCTACCTCTTTCAATGGCCTATGTCATTGGACTATAATTAAGTGGGGTTTAAAAATATGTTGAATTGTGTTCCCCAAAAGAATGGTGAACTCCTAACCCCTGACACTCATGCATGTGACCTTATTTGGGAACAAGATCTTTGCAGATGTTATAAAGTTATTAGGATGAACTCTAATCCAATATGACTGCGTCCATACAAGAGAAAAGGAGACAGGCACAGTGGATCACGCCTGTAATCCCAGCCCTCTGGGAGGCCGAAGGGGGTGGATCACTTGAACTCAGCAGTTGGAGACCAACCTGAGGAAGAGTGAGATCCCATCTCTATTAAAAACAGAAAAACTAGTTGGGTGTTGTGGTGAGCACCTGTAGTCCCAGCTACTTGGGAAGCTGAGGCAAGAGGATCACTTGAGCCCAAGGGTTTGAGGTTGCTGTGAGCTATGACAGCACAGTACTCTACTGAAAGTGACAAAGTAAGACTCTGTCTCAAGAACAATGAAAAAATAAAAATAAATAAATAAAATAAAATAAGAACAGAAGAGATATAAGACACAGAGGAAAATGTGCCACGTGAGGACTGCAGCACATGTTGGAGGTATGCATCTACACGCTAATGACTGCCAAGGACTGCCAGCGATCACCAGAGACAAGGTGAAGGGCATGAAACAGATGCTCCCTCAGAGGCCTCCAAAGAGGAATCAACCTTGGCCACATCTTGATTTCAGGCTTCTGGGCTCCAGAACTGTGAGGAAATAAATTTCTGTTGTTTTATGTGAGCCAGCGTGTGGTTACTTTGTTATGGTAGCCCTAGAAAACTGACATGATGCCCTCAGTTTCATTTATACCTGCTTTAGTTGATTTTGAAGATATTGGGGACTTTCGGAGTTCATTGTATTTGAATAAATTTTGGACTTATAAGTTGATGCTTGCATGGGTTAAGACTTTTGGAGATGTTTTGTTCACAGTAGTTCCATTCCCTAACCCTCAAAATGAACAGAAAAAGACTGGCTGAAAAACATTAAAGTAATACTAATATCCTAAAATTCTATTTTGAAAATTGTCATAGTCAGTGACACATTTTGCTCCACATTTCCCCTAAAGAAAAGTTAGAGGAATCTGCAATCCCAACAATGTTACCTGTCAAAAGCTGAAATCGTACTCAGAGCCAAAAGCAAGTAGAGAAGACTCTGGAATGGGTAGGCGAGGGTCTTGTATTGTTGCAGAAAGTTTGAGAGGTTAGATAGCTGGTCTCCTGCTAGAACATATATTACAACAATATTCCACACTGCGCAGCCAGCCAAGAATCCATGAGAAAAGAGACCGATCATTCTGAAGGGAAAAACATTTAACTACTATATATGAATAACTAAGTGAAAAAAAAAAAAGTCTCTTCACATATAAGAATAAAATTCAATATTTCATGAAAAATAAAAACAAGTATTTTCTTTGTACTTACACTGATAGGCAGATCATTTAATTCCAACAGAATGTTTAAAAAAATGCCTACCTACCATTTTAAGTTGTCAATTTTGTTAAATAGCCAAGACTTTTTTTTTCAATTTTTCTTTTTTTTTTTTGAGACAGGGCCTCAAGCTGTCACCCTGGATAGAGTGCTGTAGCATTACAGCTCACAGCAACCTCCAACTCCTGGGCTCAAGCAAGTCTCCTGCCTCTGCCTCCCAAGTAGCTGGGACTACAGGCGCCCGCCACAATGCCCGGCCATTTTTTGGTTGCAGCCGTCATTGTTGTTTGGCGGGCCCGGGCTGGATTCGAACCTGCCAGCTCAGATGTACGTGAGCCCGTTGAGCCACAGGTGCCGAGCCATTTTTTTTTTTTAATTATGGAACACATGTAACATTTGTTTTAAGAAAAGTCCAACAGAAGGAGCTACCTGAAGGCCCGGTGCACTGAAAGTGCCACATCCCTTGTGGTCCAGGAAGGCTTCATGTCCATTGACACATCTATGTTTTCTGTGGTCTTTATCAACTCTGAACGATCAGCAGCCTGGAATCTCCCTGAGAACACATAATACAATTAATAATAATTAGTAAGAGAGAAACTTTTTTCATTATTTCACACTCAAAAGTCCTTAGCCTAAGACTGAAATTTTGCTGGTTTTCTATCTAAAAATTGTCCTTGACTCAGCTCCTGTTTCCGAAGGCTCTTTTCTTTGCTTAAACATATTATTTTTTCATCCGTAGGAAAAATAAGCAATGTCACTGCACTTTCTTCTCAACCCAAGATAAATGTTAAGTAACAATTTTCAAAATTAACATGATATACTCCATAAAATCCTAATTCAGAGACTCTAGTAGTATTAAGATTTAAATGCCTCCACTATTAAGGTAAGTCAATACTTGAAAACAACCTTAACTTTCTTAGAAAAAGATGCCAGGTTTGTGTAGCATGGCTTTCTGTGATGACAGAAAAGAAATACTTATTTCATAAATTTCTTTTTAGAAGATTCATGTGAAAACTACCAGTTTGAGTGTCAGCACTGCAATATTGTATGAACAGGGCTTTATCCTGCTGACTAATAGGCTTCTTCTTATATAATCTAGTAACAGACAAATGAACCTTAGAAAGCAGGAAAGATTCCAGCAAAACTATCGGTACTGTTTACGGTCACTCTAGTAGGGAAGTTTCTACGTTAAGGAAAGCAGGAATAAAAATGAGGATTAAGTAGTAGTGCTTAAAAATAACAATAAATTGTATACCATGTAGCCATTAAATTAAATGTACTTATTCTGTATGTACTTACACATTAAATTAAATGGCCACATGGTATACTAGTAAAAGTACTTGACTAGAAGCAATGAAACCTCAGTTTAAGTCCCACTTCTAAAGTAACCAACCGCAGCACACTGAATTAGTCTCTCTAGCACAGGTTTCTCATTGGCCAAGAACTCCAAGATCTTTTAGAAGGGATCTTAGGAAATCAAACTTCTAAAACAATTTACACAAAATCTAAATTGCATTTTTTTTCTTTTTTTTTAAATTGAGACAGAGTCTCACTTTGTCACCCTCAGTAAGATGCGTGGCATCATAGCTCACAGCAACGTCCAACACTTGGGCTTAAACGATTCTTGTGCTTCAACCCCCCCTTGTAGCTGGGACTACAGATGCCCACCACAACTCCCGGCTATTTTTTGTTATTGTTGTTGTTGTTGTTAAGCAGGCCCGGGCCGGGTTTAAACCCACCAGCCCCGGAGCATGTGGCTGGTGCCCTAACCACTGAGCTACAAGCACCCAGACTAAATTGTAAATTTTAAGGCCTAACTTTTATGTTTCAGATGAGTTACTAAGGCAGCATATCTATAGGAACAGAATGTGCTCATGCTCATGCTTTGGGTACGTTTTTCTTAAACACTGTGTTACAGACTAAATGTGTTACCCCCAAATCCATATGTTGAAGCCCTAACCCCCAGTGCAACGGTATTTGGAGGTGAAAATACTGGTAGGTAATTAGGTTTACATGAGGTCACAGTATTAGGATCCCATGATAGGATTAGCATCCTTTTAAAAAGAGGAAAAAATACCAAAACTCTTTCTGCCATTCAAATGAACAGACAGCCATTTACATGCCAGGAAGGGGCTCTCACCAAGAACTCAATCTGTTAACACCTTGACTTAGACTTCCCAACTTCAGGAATTGTGAAAAATAAATGTCAACCATACTCAATCTATGGTTATAGATTTTAGCTTGAGCTAAAATGAATTGCAAATCCAGTCTCAAAAACAGTACATGTTATATACATTCTCGGAACTATTTTCCAAAAGAGTGTACAGTTAAAATGATGTATTTTTTACTTTATGTAGTATTACCATCATAAATTTCATTTATTTTTATTTACAACATTTATATCATTGCCTGTCCCACCAACACAACTACTACCAACTGCAGAAAACTGGTAAAGTATAACAAAGTATAAACAAACAGGCAGGGGTGGGAGAAAATTAATATCCATAACCCCATAGCCCCAAAATGACCAGCATTAATATTTGGCCTATTTCCTTCAAGTCTTTTGTCCTATGCACTTTTCTATAGTTGAGATCAAACTCTGAGTGAGTGTATACTTGCTTTTCATTAGACTCTTTCCATGAAATGGAAAATTTCCCCTAAACATTACGTTTAATGGTATAGAATATTTTATCAAATAGATACACCAAAATTTGCTGAAATCATTCCCCTCTTGTTTTATGTTTAGGTTGTTTCCAGTTTTTCATTCTCATGAATAGCAGTGTGGTAATTAGCTTTATATAGGGTGGCCATAAAGTTCATGTGCAGTTTTAAGTTGCACATGAATTTTATGGTCACCCTGTATATAAAGGTTTGCCCATATTTTTGCTTATTAATTCAGATTTGTATAAGTATAATTTCCAGGACAAAGGACCTTCTTATGCAATTTTTAAAGAGTTCATAATTCAAAACAAGGAATTACTTACGGCTTTTTTCCACAAATACTTTGCCTACAGGCTGGCTAATGCCAGTGGGTGCAGTGAATACAGACTGTTGTTCTGGAGCACTTTGCTCATCAGTAATTATATCTTCCTCTTCTACTCCTAGCTCATTGGCATAATGTAATTCCGCTGGCTGGGTTTTCCTGTAATAAGGGAATATATATGTAAGAAAAATGAATGATTATTGAATTTTTACAGGCCCACATAAAGACTACCTATAAATATAATGGAAGGAGTTCTGGATGTGGAGTCAAGAAATTTAGTTCTTACTCAAATGAAAACATTAACTGTTATATGCATGAAGTTGCCTAAATTTCTGTGGGCCTCATCTGGAAAATGAAGCAACTAAACTAGATCTATATTCCAAATTTAAAATTATATGATTTTATATAGGTACTGATACTATTTGTAGGGTCTTTTTTTTTTTTTTTTTTTTTTGAGAAAGAGTCTCACTGTGTCGGCCTTGGTAGAGTGCCACGGCATCATAGCTCAAAGCAACCTCCAACTCTTGGACTTAAGCAATTCTTTTCCCTCAGCCTCCCAAGTAGCTGGGACTACAGGTACCCACCACAATGCCCAGCTATTTTTTGGTTGTAGTTGTCATTGTTGTTTGACAGGTCTGGGTTGGATTCAAACCCGCCAACTCCAGTGTATGTGGCTGGTACTCTAGCCACTGAGCTACAGGTGCTAAGCCTGCAGGGTCATTTTTAAAATATAATCAATAATGTTATGTATAACTTTCACTGTATTTCTTTAAAGTATGTTATTCATTTTATCTTAATTCTATCTTATCTTAATTTTATCTTATCTATGCTAAAATATACAGTTTTACCTATTGCTAAAATAATCATAATTTGAATTCTGTAAACATGATAAAACAAATCACAATAGCTTATTACATTATCTTTAATTTTTAATATCTTTATGATACTTTACTAAAAAGAATGTGTTCTAATTCTATCTAGGTTAATACAAAAGATGTAAAGTTTCCATCCTTTTTAATTGCTGAATAGTATTCCATGGTATACATATACCACAGCTTGTTAATCCATTCCTGGGTGGGTGGGCATTTAGGTTGTTTCCACACGTTGGTGACTGTAAATTGAGCTGTGATAAACAATCTAGTACAAATGTCCTTATAATAAAATGACCTTTTTCTTCTGGGTAGATGCCTAGTAATGAGATTGCCGGATCAAATGAGAGGTCTAATTTGAGTTCTTTGAGGATTCTTCATACTTCTTTCGAAAAAGGTTGTATTAGTTTGTAGTCCCACCAACAGTGTAAAAGTGTTCCCTTCTCTACACATCCACACCAGCCACTGTATCTTTGACACTTTGTGATGTGGGCTATTCTTTCTAGGGATAGGTGGTATCTCAGGGTGGTTTTGATTTGCATTTCTCTGACAATCAGGGACGATGAGCATTTTTTCCACATATCTGTTAGCCACGCATCTGTCTTCATCAGAGAAGGTTCTGTTTGTAATTAATGCCCATGTTGATTAAATTTAGCTCTCTGTAGATTTTAGTTATCAACAGTTAGTTTGTCAGATTCATATCCTGCAAATTTCTTTTCCCGTTCTAAAGGTTGTCTTTTTGCTTTACTTGTGTCCTTAGCTGTGCAGAAGCTTTTCAGCTTAATTAAGTCCCACCTATTTATTTTTGTTGTTGTTGGGATGGCCACTTAACTTAGTTATAAAATCTTTCCCCCAGTCCAACATCATCAAGAGTTTTTCCCACAATTTCTTCCAAAATTTTTATTGTTTCATGTCTTAGATTTAAATCTTTTATTCATCTTCAGTTCATTTTTGTAAGTGGTAAAAGGTACGGGTCCAGTTTCAGTCTTTTACACTTGATTATCCAGTTCTCCCACCACCATTTGCTGAATAGGGATTCTTTTCCCCCACTGTATGCTTTTGTTTGGTTTATTAAAGATCAGATGAGAACTAGAGATTGGTTTCATCTCTTGGTTTTCTATTATGTTCCATATATCTATATGTCTATTTTTCTGCCAATACCATGCTATTTTGATCACTGTGGACTTGCAATGTAGCCTGAAGTCTGGTTGGGTGATGCCTCCCTGCTTTGTTTTTATTACTAAGAATAGCCTTAGCTATATGGGTTTCTTTCTGATTCCACATAAAATGAAGTACTATTTTTTCCTGTTCTTCAAAGTATGATGTTGGTATTTTAAATGGGGATTGCACTGAATCTGTATTGCTTTGGGTAGAATAGACATTTTAACAATGTTGATTCTTCCTAGCCAAGAACATGGTATGTCCTTCCATTTGTTATTGTCTTCTATTTCTTTTCTTAGGGTTTCATAATTCTCTTTGGAAAAATCCTTCACCTCTTTTGTTAGGTATATTTCTAAGTATTTCCTTTTTTTTGACGCTACTATGAAGAGAACTGTGCCCTTGATTTGCTTCTGAACTTGGCCGTTATTGGTATATACAAAGGCTACTAATTTGTGGACACTGATTCTACACTCTGAGAAGTTACAGTATTTCTTGATTACTTCCAGGAGTCTTGTGGTTGAGTCTCTGAGGTTTTCTAAGTATAAGATCATATCATCAGCAAAGAGCAAGAGTTTAACCTCCTTTGTCCCCATTTGGATGTTCTTTATATCCTTCTCTTACCTGACTACATTGGCTAGAACTTCCAGCACAATGTTGAATAACAGTGGAGATAGTGGACATTCTTGTCTGGTTCCAGTTCTAAGCAGAAAAGCTTTCAGTTTTACTCTATTCAGTATGATGTCAGCTGTGGCTCTGTCATAGATGGCTTCAATTAGCTTAAGAAATGTGCCCCCTATGCCTATATCCTTAAGTGTTCTTGTTAGAAAAGAATAACGATCCTGGAACCCTCCATCTTCTAAGGAGGCAGGCAATGAAGACAGCCAACCACCAGGCCACCTACACTTGTGAGCCAAAAGAAAGTTTGACGTTATCATTTAGGAAACAGCAAGAACGATCCTAATATGGTTTTCTTCTAGCATCACTAAATAAGTGCTTCTGACCTGATGCTGTTCTACCTTTGCCTATTACTGATTACACGAATCAGATTTATGATTTCCAGAAATGTCATCAAGCCATACACAATAAAGATGGTTCCAGTTCATGAACCCCTGTATCACTCTCCCTCCAGAGAAACCCTAACTGCCCCCTTCTATCATCGCCCGATTCAGCAGGAAGCAGTTAGATCGAGTCTTTGCCCCTTTTCCCTAACAGCAATTACAGTTTCTAACCAGAGAGGGAGAATTGATGCAGGACATTTGGCACCCTGGCCAGCTCAGCGGAGCTGGTGGAGGTGCCGCCTCCTCCTTGGGGGTGTCGGTGCTGCGACAGCCAGCTGAAGAGCCAGCGGGCTGGATGACAGGCAAGGAGGGGGACTTCCAACCCCCACCAGAGGCTCCAATAGCCAAAAAGGCTGGACAACTGCCAAGGAGACACCTGTGCCTTGGTGTCTCCTTCTCTTTACACTTAGGACTAAATGTGGAACCCCCATTTCCTATGCCTAGGTCAATTTCTTGTGAATTTCCTAGGCCTCAATTCCATGAATGGACTGTATCCATTCATTGATACATTCATTCACCATGCCCCCAGCGGAAGGGACTGTATTCATTTTGTTTCCTGGCCAAGGAACCCATACACTTATATATACCCTGAGACTAAAGGCCTAAAGGAGGAGACGGGGAAAGACCGGGAGAGAACGGAGAGAGCTTCTCTCTCCCCACTTGAATGCTCTCCTTCTACCAGGAGCTTTAGTGTTTTCTGTATTCTTTTCTGTAAATAAATTCTGTCTTACCACTGGGGGTGGGGGGGAAAATAATGTAATGAAGAATAATAAAATACATGTATTTAAAAAAAAAAAGAAAAAAGAATAATGAATTTTATCAAATGCTTTTTCTGCATCTATTGAAATGATCATATGGTCTTTGTTTTTGCTTCTGTTGATGTGGTGAATATCTTTATGGACTTGCGTATGTTAAATCAGTCTTGCATCCCTGGGATGAACCCCATTGATCATGATGTATAATTTTTTTAATGTGTAGCTACAATCTATTAGCTTACATTTTGTTGAGTATCTTTGCATCAATATTCACCAGTGGAATTGGTCTGCAGTTCTCCTTTTTAGTTGGGTCTTTTCCTGGTTTTGGTATCAGGGTAATGTTTGTTTCACAGAAAGTTTTGGGGGAGATTTGTTCCTTCTCAATATTTTGGAATAGGTATAAGTACTTCTTATACCTATATAGAATAGGTATAAGCACTTCTTTGAAGGTATGATGGAATTCTGATGTAAAGCCATCTGGTCCCAGGCTTTTTATTATTGTTGTTGGAAGCTTTTTAATTGTTTCTTCAATCTCAGTGCTTGATATTGTTCTGTTCAAGAGAGCTGTTTCTTCCTGGTTAAGTCCAGGAAGAGGGTGTGATTCCAGGTATTGGTACATTTCCTCCATATTGTCAAACTTCTGAGCATAGAGTTTTTGGTAGTAGTCAGAAATAATCTCTTGTATCTCTGTGATATCAGTTATTTCCCCTTTTTCATTTCTGATTGAGATTAAGATTTTACTTTTCTATTTCTGATTAATTTGGCCAATAGTTTATTGATTTTATTTATCTTTTCAAAGAATCAACTTTTTGTTTTAATTTTTTGAATAATTCTGTTTTCAATTTCATTTATTTCTGATTTAATTTTGGTTATTTCTTTTCTTCTGCTAGATTTGGAATTGGATTACTCTTCCATTTCCATTTCTTTCAGATGATTTATTAGATTGTTGATGTGTTCTCCTTCTGTTTTTTAGATGTAGGCATCTAATGTGATAAATTTCCCTCTTAGGACTGCTTTTGCAATATCCCACAGGTTTTGGTAGCTTGTGTCTCCATTGTTGTTATGCTCAAGGAAGTTAATGATTTCCTCTTTTATCTCTTTCTCGACCCAACTGTCATTCAGCATAAGGTTGTTTAGTTTCCATGGCTTTGTGTGGTGATAGAAATTTTTTTGGAGGTGAGTTCCACCTTTATTGCCTGTGATCTGAGCTGATACAAGATATAAATTTAATTCTTTTGATTTTGTTGAATTTGATTTGTGTCCTAGGATATGATGTCTTTTGGAGTATGTTCCATGGGCTGATGAGAAGAATGTATATCCCTTAGCTTTGGGATGGTGTGTTCTGCATATGTCTATTAAGCATAGTGGTTCTAGGGTCACACTTAAATCCTGTGTATCGTTTAGTTTCTGTTGAAAGGATCTGTCCAGCTCTGTAAGAGGAGTATTAAAGTCCCCTACTATTAAGATGTTGCTCAGACTAATTAAGGTCTATTTCATAAATCTGAGAGCATTTAAATTAGGTGCATAAGTATTTAGAACTGAAATGTCTTCTTTTTGTATTGTTCCCTTGACCAATATGAAGTGTCCATCTTTGTCTTTTTTGACTGTTGTCAAAATCCACTTGTATCTGAAATTAATATTGCAACCTCTCCTTTCTTCTGACTTCCATTTGCCTGAAATACTGTTTTCATCCCTTCACCTTGAGTCTTGCTTTGTCCTTCAAGGCTAGGTATATTTCCTGTAAGCAGCATATGTGTGGCTTGTACTTTTTTATCCAATCAGCCTGTCTATGCCTCTTCACTGGGGAATTCAAGCTATTAACATTTCTTGAGAAAATTGATAAATGTGCTAGAGTTCTATTCATCTTGTTTTGTGAAAGTCAATTGCCTAGTTTTATCATTTGCATTGTTGTGGAAGCTAGGTTTTGTTCTTTAGTTTCTGGGTTGGTTTGATGTAACCACGTCAGATTGTATAAAAAAAAAAACACACAGTGTATCCCACATATGCATAAATGTATTCACTATCTATGTGTATTTGACTTAATAAAAAAAATTTTTTTTAAATAGTTTCTGGGTGTTTAGTTTGCTGTTGGTCCATTGTGATGGTCAGTGTGGAGAATAGGTCTAAATATTTCTTATGGAGCTGATTTTGTTCTGGCAAACTTCTTCAATGTTTGCATATCAGTAAAAGATTTGATTTCTCCATCAATTTTAAAGCTTAACTTAGCAGGATATAGAATTCTGGGCTGAAAATTATTTTGTTTAAGAAGATTAAAGGTAGATGACCATTCTCTTCTGGCTTGAAAAGTTTCATTTGAGAAGTCTGGTGTCACCCTGATGAATTTGTCCCTGTATGTCAATTGGCACTCACTCCTGGCTGCTTAAAGAATTTTCTCTTTCATCTTGACTATGGACAGGTTAATGATGTGTCCTGGAGAAGCTACTTTGAGTTGAGACAACCTGGGGTTGATATCCCTCTGAAAGGTTTTTTTCAGCATCTTCGGTGATACTTGAGAAATTTTCATTTATGATATCCTGTAGTAGGGTTTCCATTCCTTTGGGGTATTCTTCTTCCCCTTCTGTGATACCTCTACTTCATATGTTTGAAAGCTTCATGAAGTCCCATAATTCTCTCAGCGAACATTCTGCTTTCTCTCTCTTTTTTCTATCTCTATAATTGCTTATGTTAGTTAAAGAGCTTCATCCTCTACCTCTGAGGTTCTTTCTTCTTCATGATATAATCTGTTATTGATACTTTCTACTGTATCTGTAAGCTCCCTAATTGATTCCTTTAATTCCTTAAGCTCCATTGTATCCTTTCCATATTCTTCATGTCTTTCATCCCTTATCTGGTTCTCTTTTGATTTCTTTTTAGTTATTTTCCACTTTCTCAACAATTTCCTTCATTGTTTTTATCATCTATATTTTAAATGCCCTTTCTGTCATTTCTAACATTTCTTTATAGGTAGAATCCTCTGCAATAGCTACCTCATGATCCTTGGTGGGGAGAGGTTGCTCTGTTCTGATTTTTCATGTTGCCAGGATATTTCTGTGGTTTCTTCCTCATGGGGATTTTCTTTTTGTCTGTTCCTTGCCCCACTTTTTCCTTTCACTTCCTCCTGCTCTTTAAGTTACTTTGAGAGTGTCTCTGACCTAAGGTGTTCAAGTATATTTTTGGTAAAGGACTAAAAGAAAGAGAAGAGGGAAGAGCAAGAAGGAATAAAAGATAAAAAAATTAAAAAGAAAAAGAAAAGGAGGGGTAGAAGGAAAAACTGACAAAAAGAAGAGAGAAACAGGAGTAATAGTGGTGTTCAGCACCCAGAATTCCTCTGGGAGGCTGGGTTGGGTAGGTCTCTTGAGGTCAGGAGCTCCTTACCAGCCTAAGCATAAACAAGGCTCCACCTCCACCAAATAAAGAAGAAAAACAAAAATACTATAAAGCAAAACAAAACAAGCAAAAAAACCTTAAGGGATAAAATCGCAGGGACAATAACAGAAGGAGAAAACTAACAAAAATGGAGCTCTTACTATTGAAGGAAAGAATGAAAAATTACAATTCCAAGAGAAAGAAAAAGAAAAATCTAAAGAAAAATTGAAAAAATATTTTTTTAAAAAGGGCAAACACATACATATATATATATACATATACACATACATATGTATATAAGTGTGTGTGTGTGTGTGTGTGCGTGTGTGTACCTTGCTATATATTGCCTGGGTGACATTTGATCTTCTCGGGTATGAGATTGCTAATCATGAGGCTGATACAGCTGTATAAGATGGAGGCTGGAAGCCTCTGTCTTGCCAAGGAGACCTTGTCTCGTCTTCCTGATTTCTATGTCCTGAATCCCTGCAGGGTTGGGCGCATTAAGCTCTCATCAGCCTGCTTAATAGACACACTTTGACCTTTTCAAACCATGTCTTTGGCCACACCATGGCTTTCCCAGGAAAGCATGTGTCACCTCAAATCTCCCCATGGTTGGCTGCCTAGCTTCTCAGGCACACCAGAACCAACCTTGCACTAGGACCCTGAGGGCTGATCCAACAAGGCAGCTTTTCCACAATGGCTGCCCCTGGGCCCTGGTTGAATGAGAGCTCCATTATACCCAGTGGCTCAGTCCGGGCCCCTAGGCTCTGTTCAAGGTAAACTCCACCAAGTGCCTAGGTCCCCAAAAAACAAAAAACAAAAAGACCCACAGGGCATGCCTTCTCTGTCTCAAACTACCACTGCTGCTAAACCCACTGGTCTCTGCCCAACGTGCAAGTACTTGCACTTGCGCCAGTTCTCCACTGCTCCAACTTCCTCCGGGGCTCCTGGAATCTCCTACTGCCTCCCAGTGCTCCTAAAGTGTTTCAGGGCAGATATTTCTGGGCAGGGCCCACCAGCCAGGGGTGGCTAGAGTCCTTTCTTTCCAATCCCACTCGCATAACTGCAAACAAGCTGTCTTTAGTCCACCATCTTGTTCCGCCTCCCTGAATTAGTATTAACTTTATTTTTTCAAAGGTTCATTAACTGATATTTTGTAAAATTACTTATCCTAAAGATATAGGGATATGAGTATTTAATAAGACTTAATAAGAAGCTATTGTTTGGGAACACCAAATAAAGCATCAGTGTAACTCTGGAGAATATTTAGAAGGACAAAAAAAGTCTTACTTTGTCTTCCTTCGAGGTCTTTGGGTAACTGCCTCCTCAGCTGGCTCCATATCAATACCATTTTCATTTCGTAATAAAGTTGGACTAGAAATCTTCTTTTGGGTTATAGAAGTCTCCAATTCTGAAAAATAAATAAAGTAAATTAAGTTTTCAAATGACTAAAACATAAAAATAAAAGTAACATACCAGACTTTTGCAAGACAAAAGAATTTTAAGAATTTTAGTTGGGTAAAATTTTTTCACTATCTCACAATTTTTTAAAATGTCACACCTTTAAACTCTCAGCATGAAATCTGAAATTTCAATGCTAAGCAATATGAAAAAATTAAGTAATCCAACACCTAGGGGGTGCTGAAGATTGCCAAGATTATCACTAGATTCAGTGATTTGCTAGAAGAGCTGACAGGACTCAGAAATCATTGTATTCACAGTTATGGTTTATTATAGCAAAAGGCTACAAAGCAAAATCAGCAAAAGGAAAAAAGTATATGGAACAAAGTCCAGAGGAAATCAGATACAAGCTTCCAAGAGTCCTCTGTCAGTGGAGTCAAAACAAAATTTTAAAATCCAGAAATTTAGAAAGCTAATCTTGCAAGGCTTGGTGTATTCTGGAATGGCAGTAACAGGTCCTTTTTGGTCCAAAACTTAGTTGGGTTCTGAATTTTCTAAAAAAAAGGTCAAGTCATTTCTGTAAAGACATTTTTCATAAATTATAAAACTAGGTATTGGTATCCATCTTGATTTTTAAATTTGTACCCTAATTAAATTACTAATTATCTAATTTTAAAGAATTTAAGTATAGTTTTGTTTCAGATATATAGAGTAGTGGTGAGGTGTGGGCTTTTAGTATAACCATCACTCAAATAATCTACATTGTACTCATTTAGTCATTTTTCATCCCTCCTCTACCCACTCTCTCACCCTTGTGAGTCTCCAAAGTATATCATTCCAAACTCTATATCCATGTGTACACATTATTTAGTTTTTGCTTATAAATGAGAAATTTGACTTTCTGTTTCTGAGTTGTTTCATTTAAGATAATAGCCTCCAGTTCCATTCATGGTGCTATGAAAGACATAATTTCATTCTTTTTTATAGTTGAATAGTAGTTCATCGTATACATGTGCTATATTTTCTTTATGGATATAAAAGAAAAGTATTGATGGACAGATTCCAAATCTTTGCTACTCTGAATAGTACTGAGATAAATATATGAGTACAAGTGTCTTTTTGATATAACAATAAGCTATTTTCTTTTGGGTAGATACTCAGTAGTGGGATTGCTGAATCTAATGGTAATCCTATTTTTAGTTCTTTGAAAAATCTCTGTACTGTTTTTCCATAATGGTTGTACTAATTTACATTCCAAAAGTTTATAAGCATTCCAAAAGGTAGGTTTAATGTAGTTTAAACTATATTCAATGCCACAAATGAAATTAATTATAAAGTAAGTGAAGCTAGTCAGGGCATCATTTCGTCTCTTTTCCTTACTTCTTCCCTCTTCTGCCCTCTCCTCATAAATACTCAATGCCCTGGGCACTGTGATATCCTACTTCAACTTGCCTCCTCAAACTGTGTTCCATTTTCCTGGCTTTTCTAGTTTCTGCCTTTCTGCTCCTATAATTCTTTCATCTGATTAGGACCTGCTGTTTTCTAGGAGGACAAGTAATTATGGAAAAAAACCTAATGTAATAAATTGTTCATAGGGGTCAATGTTAATAGGAGATCACTAATCTCCCAATCTTTGTTCCTTCCCTTTGTTTTACTCTAATAAAATCCTTTTTTCCTAGTTATTATAAAAATCACATATGTTCAACATATGAAAAATTAGTAAAATATAAATTAAATAAAAAAATAAAAATCACCCTTCCTTCTAAAAACTCTGCCACTGTTACCATATTTTGCTATGTATAACGCATACTTTTTTCACCCAAATTCTTAAGGGAAAAATAATAATTATATATCAGTAGTATGGCTCAGGAGCTGGTAAGCAGGCCACCCAGAGTCACTGTGCCCTCCCACCTGGGCCCCCTGGGCACACAGGGTTCCAGTCCAGGAGGATCCGCTATACGCAGGCCACAGTAGTTTCCACTGAGTGCCCTGAACAGGGGACGGGAAGTGGCAGGGCTGTGAGGCAGACTATGGCTGCACAGAGGGGACCTGCCTGGCTGCCTGATGGCCAAGTGGCCTCAGAAGCTCCGACCCCAGTGGCCACTGCATGGCCATCTTGGCCACAGTCCCTGACATGACAGGGAGGAAGGGCTCCCAGGAGAGAGGGAAAGGGTGCCCTTCACAGTGAAAGTAGTTGTGGGAGGGTGGTACAATCTGCACAGTTAGCAGGGGAGCATTAACCCTCCTCTTGATATGGCTTTCCCAGACAAGAACCAGCCACTTGCTCAAGGGGTGTTTTCCTGAAAGTTTGGGCCAAAATCATGGGTACACATTATACATGGTAATGTTTTATACATAGCAAAATACAGTAATTCTGCTATTATATCTTCTTCCATCCTTTTTTACTATGTTTATATATACTTATAATCTGGGTTGAATTGTGCTCCAGATACAAGATATGTTTAAATCCTAACTCCCAATGCCTGTGAATGAAGCCAAAGAACACTAAGCATTATCAATAACCACCAGAAGCTAGCAGAGGTGAGGAAGGACCTTTCCTGGAGACTTCGGAGGGAACGCGGCCCTGGACACTTTGATTTTATACTTCTAGCCTCCAGAACTATGAAAAAATTAATTTCTGCTGTTTTAAGTCACCCAGTTTGTGGTAATTTGTTATGCTGCCCTAGGAAATTAATACAATATATGTATTTTTCCAAAAACAGAATCCTCTAGTACATACTATTCTATAACTTTGTTTTCTATTTAACAACACATTGCTGATGGTTTTCCACCTCCTATTTCACTTTAACAATCCTTTTAGTGGATAATTTTGTTCCCATTTATTAGATAAAAAGTTACTTATTTAGCCAGTATCTCACTCTTAGATATTTGGGTTATCACCAAATGTTACTTTTATAATATTTTTAAGATATTATAAGATGCTGCATTAACATCCTTTAATACTGCAGTTATTGACATTACTTCTATTCCTAGAAATCTGGACAGGCTGTATTAATTTATGCTCTTATCAGCAGTGTGTGTATGTACCTATTTCCCACGAACAATGGATTTTATAATTTGAAAAAAGCATTGTCAATTTTAAAGGCTAAGAGAGAGTATAGTATTTTGTTTACCTGCTAACAATTTCTGGGACAAAAAAAGATTCAATAAATGTTGGCTATTGTTTCATTATATTATTGTTAATATAGAATCTATCTTTCCCCCAATTTAATCTAAAAAGTCCATTTCATTACCTACTAAACTTTTATATACGCCAAGATCTGAACTTTCGGATTTAGTCCTGAATTTGTACCCCTGCATAATCACTACACATATGATCCAAAGAGGCCTGAAAGTATAAGTTAAGCCACAGGAGTTACTCCAGTAATATACATTTTAAGCAAGAAAGCAAGAACCCATCCATGGGATGTGGATGGAGAAAGACGGGAGCAGACAAATTTTTTATCATATCCCCCAAATCACAACTGCTATCACAACCTAACCTTGGTTTCTTCACATACCAAGAGGCAGCCTTGTCTTCTTCTGTCTCCTTTGAACAGGAGCCTCTAGATGCTCTTGGAGTCCTTCAGTTGGTGGCTCACTGTCCTCAGATGGCCTTTGAACAGCAGACTGAGCAAGGCCTTCCAAGGAAGCACGAGCTACAGAGAAACAGAGCAGAAAAAAATGGGATAACTTCAACAGAGACTGAGCCTTAAAAAAGATGGGGGAAAAGGTAATAAGAATGTTTCCTACATAATAACTCCTCTGTCAGATTTGTGGCCCAAATCTTGATTTCTTCCCTCCTTTTCTCTAACTCTGGGCTTTCAGTTGAAAAGAAATAAATTAGGGAATAAGAAAGGCTGAGAAAGAAAAACTATAGGTAGTTAAAAAGAAAAGCAAAAGATGGGAAAAGGAGAAACTGCCTCAGAATTTTTAATCTTTCAAAAATGTAAGAACAATAAAAACTGAAGCCACAGAGACCTCTCTTACTTGTCTACTGCCTTAAGAATTTTTATCAACCTCTATATAGTTTAGTCCCTCATTAATAAATTAATCTATGATAAAATCATCATGGATAACTGGAGTGAATAGGTAATTTATAAATATCTTCAGCTGGTAATTCATTTCAATCTCTTCTTTTATGAAATCTTACTACAGAATTATAGCACACTTTGGTACATTTGAATTTTATTTGACTGCATTCTGCATTCCCTTACCTGTCTTCTTCACCAGAAAGAGAAATAGGAATGTATTAATAAACAAATAAAAGAGAAATGCAAACTAAAATAAGCTACTTTTTGCCTACTAACTGAACAAAAAGATTGTTTGATGTTAATAGGTTAGAGAACATGACACTCTCAAACTCTATGGGTGGTGAGAAAATAACTAAAGCTTCCTGGAAGACAATTTAGCAGAATCTATCATATCAATAATGCACCTGTCTGGTGGGAATGCAAACTAGTACATTCCTTTTGGAAAGATATTTGGAGAATACTTAGAGATCTAAAAACAGATCTGCCATTCGATCCTATAATTCCTTTATTGGGTATATATCCTGAAGACCAAAAATCACATCATAACAAAGATATTTGTACCAGAATGTTTATTGCAGCCCAATTCATAATTGCTAAGTCGTGGAAGAAGCCCAAATGCCCATCGACCCACGAATGGATTAATAAATTGTGGTACATGTATACCATGGAATACTATGCAGCCTTAAAGA
>CAUYON010013210.1:0-16758 GCA_963573935.1 Arctocebus calabarensis
ATGCCTTCTTCCTGAGAGACCTGCTCCACTTCCTCCCTGGATAACGTACCACTGCTTTCCTCCTACTTCACTTCCTTCTCTACCACTCTTCTTTACCCATTTTGTTCCTCAGAACTCCAACCTTTTAATGTTGAAGTACCCCAGTAATATGGTTTGAATGGTGTATCCTAAAATTTGTATGTGGAATTCCTTAATGCCACTCTTTCAGAAGGTAAACTTATTTGGAGATAGAGTTGATTTTTATAGAGAAAATCAATTTTAAATGAGGTTATTAGCATAGGCATAATCTAGTGTGATGGGTAGAATTAGGAGACATACACACACACACAGAATGTGATGTGAAGATCTAGGCAGAGATATAATTGCACCAGCCAAAGACTTCCAGAAAACACCTGAAGCCAGGGGAGAAACACAAAGCCAGGGAGAACCACTGTTACAACGCTTCCTCACAGCTATCAGAGAAAACCAGCCCTGTCTGTGGACATCACAACCCCAAACTTTCAGCTTCCAGAACTGTGAGACAACACCTTTTTTGTGTCTGAGCCACCCAGTGTGTGGTGCTAAATGAAAATGAAAATGCACAGGGATTACTTGTGGAGTTTTCTATTTCTTTTTTTTTTAATATTATTATTATTATTTATTATTTTTTTATTTTTTGGCTTGGGCTGGGTTTGAACCTGCCACCTCCAGCATACAGGACCGGTGCCCTACTCCTTTGAGCCACAGGTGCCACCTGAGTTTTCTATTTCTTTTTGTTGAGTTACATTCAGTCTCTTGGTGATCTTGGAATCATTCTTACTTTTCAGCTTTGTACCTTTAATCTGTCTGCAAAACTTTGACTCTGCTTGCAAGATACATTAAGACCCCGCACTACCTGCTTCTACCCTGGTGGCCACCATCACCTGCCATCTGACTTATAGCAGTCATCTCCTAGTTGGTCCTACTGCTCCACCCTTAGTGCCCCTTCACCCTACCCCCAGTAGAGCATCTAGAATGATCCAGTTGAAATGCAGCTCAGGCAACATCACACCTTGGATCAAAACTCTACCATCTATATTCTTAGGTCCTTGTTTGGGCTCTGAGGCCATATGAGGTCCTGTCCTTAGTCACCTCTTTGGCCTCAGCTCCTGCTGGGTCCCTGCCCAGCTCACACTGCTCTGGCTGTCTGGGCCTCTCTGCTGTCCAGTGTGCCAGGACTGTGTCCTCATCTGTTCTTGTCCCCCCTCTGCTTAGAACACCCTCTCAGGTATCTACATGGCACATCATGGTATCCAGCAAATATTTCTTGGAGGAATAGGGAATAAATTGAAAGAATTCAGATTAAAAAGATGAAAGTAAAGCCTTTCAGTTTTACATTCAAATTATGCCGCCATTTGTTCCTTATAAGGATCTTATATGCCAGTAGCACCTAGACATTTTCTGTTCTCAAGTGAGGTCTCCTTGTAGAAAAGTCACCTAATAAATATTTAATCATTTGTGGAATATGATAAAAAAAAATACAAAAAAAAATTCCAATTCACTTCACCTTAGGTGAAGTGTTTTGCAGTTGCTGGTGGGTTTAGATGAGTCCACCTTGATGGGGCCATTTTTTGTCCTCCTTGCAGCAGATGAAACCAAGCGAAGCTTTGCCTCATGATGATGATGCTTCTTGATTGATGGTTAGGATCTGACTCCCACTTTCTGTTTCTTTTTCTTTTCTTTTTTTTTTTTTTTAAGAGACAGAGTCTCACTTAGTTGGGACTACAGGCGCCCACCACAACGCCCAGCTATTTTTTATTGCAGTTTGGCGGGGGCCAGGTTTGAACCCGCCACTAGGTATGTGGGGCTGGTACCCTACTCACTGAGCCACAGGTGTCACCCCCTTTCTCTGAATTTCTGTAAGCTTTTTTGGTGAGAAGTAAGATCCACAGACTGAGATTTCTAAAAATCTTAACTTAAATCTCTTTCCTTGTTTTATATTAACAGTTTCACTTTTAAGCAAAACATAAATACCCAGAAAAACAAAACAAAAGAAAAAACATTTTCTAAGCCTCTGTTGCAAATGACTATGACCGTAAGACTATGTTCTAATGAAGGGGATATCAGTTCAAAAAGAATTGATATGTAAACTTTTCTCGCTTTCTCTACGTGCTTTTCTCCATTTTGTTGCCTGGAATGCAGATCAGATGGCCGGAATTCTAGCTGCAATTTTGGATTATATGGAAAAGGGCCATACCCTAGTGGATAAAAGAGGAGCTGGAAGGGAGTGAGATTAGTACTATGGAGCAGAACCATGGTATTAACCCTTGATGTCTTACTTCTGGGCTTATGTGAGAAAGAATTTCTCTCCTATTTAAAGTCACCAGTAGTTCCGAGCTCACCTGCAAATCAATACGCTCAAATACACAGTTATCCAGTGCCTGGAAGTTTAGTGCTTAAAATAAGTTACTGTTAAATCACTTAAATGAATCAAGACAAAAGAAAGAATTTGCAATGATAAAGTCTTTATTTTCTATATTCGATTTCTTATAATCATTTTGGAAAAATAGTTGTGTCTCCAAATGTACTTTACTGAAGGAAGCTGACTTGACTAAAGCATCAGTCTAAGTGATTATGGAAAAAATATCTATTCCTGAAAACAAATGTTCCATTCCATTGACATTTTACACATAACTTAACACAAGCATAAGGGGAAGGTCTGAGGTCAGAAGTGGGGTCATTTCTCTTAATTGAAACACTAAATCAGAAGAAAGCCTTTGGTGATTAGCAATCCAAATGTGAGGTTTTCAATCCTCTTTAAAAATAACAATTGCCTATAAATGTGGAAATGCATAGGGTTTTCTGAAAATCTTTTTGGAAGAATGTCTTTTTTATCTTTACTGTTGCTATTCTTTTATACCTTTTGAGGTTTATTTAACAAAGCGTAACATTCAAGTTCAGCTACACTAATTGTCTGCTCCCCTCTTTTGACTGGTTACGTACATGCTATAAATAAGCACATCCATTTTGCTCTCTTACTGCTCTTCGAAAATGTCTCATATAATTGGGAGTAACCTAGGATTCACTTGTCAGTAAATATATTTTTGTTAGAAAGGATAGACAGTAGATGAAATTACAGGTGTTTTTCGAGTTAAAGACAAAATTTTGAGCTCACAAATAATGTTTCCAATGTAAACATCACAATCATTACATTAGATAAAACAAAGCACAATATTCACAACACAATACATTTTATTTGGTTTTGATATTAAAGTTGTTTTCTTGAATTATTTATGTAGAACTCAAAATTTAATTATTTTGTCATCATTTTTCTTGAAGAATCTGAAAAAGAAAGAATTGTTGCCTTAAGGATAAGAATATTTTTGATAACAAACTTACCACTTTACAAAGGAAAAAAAAATCTATGAATGTTCTCTCTACTAAAAAAAAAATTACTCTTGGGGACATAAAGCCTATCCTCACTTTAATATCCCCAAATCCTACTGGGGACAGAAGGCCTACCATCACTTTATGGGTAAAACAAGCAAAATTTGACTTTTGCTGCATGAAGCTTGCAATGCTCCAAGGAGTGCAATTGAACCCAGTGAATGCAATGCCTTGGTGTTTTTATGATACTGAGTCATGATACTGCTGTAATTTTGTGACATTTCCCTAGACCTAAATTAAATGAGATTTTAACAGTCAATCATGGGACTCAAACTTAAATTAATCAAGGCAGCATGGTCGAATCTCAGAAAGAATGCCAGTTTTGCTCATGAGTGTGAGTCGGGCTCTTCCATTTTTCATCTTGACACAAGAAAGGAGTAAGTCTGAGGAAACCAGGAATATGATTCATGTGATCAAAACTTTGTGTTAATCATGTTAAGCTGTCTAGTTGGTTCGGGTAAGTTTCATGATGAGAAATTATTTAACCCTAAGCTGCTTCTTCCCAAGTGACTCTTATTTATTTACACAGTCAGGTGACTGCTATAAGAACACCGTGAGAAAGTGCAGGTATACCCACCACTGGGAAACCGTCTTCAGCTTTGCTCCAACATGGTTTCATCAATTATCTGAATCAGAAGATTCATCCTCACTACCATAGAACAGAAAAGGAAAATGGTGCATGTTAAGGCTCTTAGATGAGAAAGAATCTAAAGAAACAGTTGGGACATAATGACGCTGTTCTCTGTACTCTGTAAAGTGTGCGGGGAACTAAACAATTGTGTTTGAGATTAGCTAGTACCCATGCATTTTTACTTTAACTGAAAGTCTCTAAAATTATTCTTACAGAATATGATCCAGTGAGCAAAGAGGATCATTCTATCTTATTTCACCTAAATAGAATTATCCTTAATCCTCATCATACAAACAAAAATAACTGGAATAAAAAGAGAGTACTTCACTGCCTAGGTACTGTGTCCAATATTTAGACAGCACAGAGAGACATAGGATTTACACACTCTAAATAGACAAAATACCAATAGTTGAGTGGAATTAAATAAGAGTGTTAGATATGAGCATGATCAGAGTTCCATGTATTTCCTAATGTTTAACTGATTGTACTTTACATGTTTTAAAAATCACACTTTTGATAAAAGTTGTTCTCAGGTTCAGAGTAGATGTCTCTATGATCGTTTCTAACACAAGTGGTGCTGTAGAATCAACTGGGAATATTTTAAAAATATGTATGTCTAGGGCTGCACTGCCAAATGCACTGGAGTTTTGGCAGTTTGGTTTGTGTAAGGCCAAGATGTCAGTATTTTAAAAACTCCAGGATAGTCTAATGTCAGCGAAGTTGCAAATTACCACTTCATTTGATATAGATTGAGTGAAATACAGAGAGATAGGTCTCCATACGTATCCTATATTTTGAGTCATTTATAATTTCTCATTTTAGCAGGTTCTCAGTTTCTTTACCTCCTCTTTCCATTCAGAATTGAGTTCAAGTATTTCATTGCAGCTATTTTTTTTCTAAGACGAGTATAGTTATCAGTGAAGACTGCATCTGAGTGACGTTTGATTAGGACAGGGTCTTCTGAGATATTACTGCTAAGGGAAATAAAAGAATTTTCCAAATTTCTAGGAGTCAGATAAAAAGCAATGCCACCACCCAACTCATTTCTATCATACACACACACAAAACCTGAAAGAAAAATAACAACTAAACCCAAGGATAGTGGAGCAAGGAATAACCTAACACACTTTAGCATGACCTGAGAATGCCTTAAGACATATTCTGTATTGAGCATATAATTAAGAAAAAAAAAGAATTAGAGAATATTTGATGTGTGTTCTGCCATTGAAAGGCATCTTCTTTTAACGTAAATGCTTCTTTAGAAGCTTAGATACCCTGAGCTGTGTCATGTAAATATTCAGCTATGGGCCATTTAAAGAAAGAAGCCCCCAGAACTTGTTTAGAGCAGAAAGTAAAAAGCATATATGGTGGTTGATCTGAATTTTTTCTCTCCTTGAGACAGAGTCTCATTCTATTTCTCTGGTTAGAGTGCTGTGGCATCGTAGCTAACATCAACCTCAGACTCTTAGCTTGAGCAATCCTCTTGCCTCAGACTCCTGAGTGGCTGGGATAACAGGCACCTGCCACAAAGACTGGCTAGTTTTAATTTTTTTAGTCAAGATGGGGTCTCACTCTTTCTTAGGCTGCTCTCGAACTCCTTAGCTCAAGCAATCCACCCACCTTTGCCTCCCAAAGTGCTAAGACTACAGACATGAGCAACTGCTCCCAGCCTACCTTAACATTTACTTTCATTTTTACTATTTCTTACATGTTTAGTATTTTTCAGGTGGGTTCAATCTAATTACAGATTTGTAAATTATTGTCACATAAGAAAAACAAATGTGTCTGGAGTTAATGAGTATAACATTATCAAAAGCCATATTTCCTTAGTCCATGGACCTGAAAGATTTTATTCAAGAATATCTTTATTTAACCACTATGAACATTAGCAAAGAGTTATTAATTTTAAACAATGTAAATAATTTGTTAAGAGTGAAAACATAATCTGTGGGTTGCGTCATTACAAAAATTGTGATACAAATAATACACTGTCTTTACCTAACTCGTTTTCCAATAAGAGATTCCAGATATTTTTTGGCAGAAAGTTGACCCAATAGTCTGCTATAGTCACTGGTGAAAACTCCATCAGCGTGTCTGGCAGTTCTAAAAAGAAAGACGAAAAGATAGCAACTATTTCATAAGTTATTTTCTAGAATACTATTTTGGATCATTAAATAGCAGAGAAACTTACTATGAAAGCTTCTCACTAAAACTCAAGTCCAAAAGGAGGATTCCTCACTCTGTAGTTACTTTCTAGTCACTTGTACCACAATACATTCTATAACTGTAGCACAAGACTGAAAAATTAACATCAACTTTTCTAGACGTATAGTTCAATATTACTTTTTAAAAACCAATTATTTTTAAAAACCAATTATTTTCCATATGTAATAGAATGAAAAATATATCTAAATTAGTCTCTATTTATTTCTGCTGCACTGAATGAAGATATATGCAATGAGAAAATATCCGATTTGGGCAAGTTCAGAAACTTGCGATACCTTTCTCTATTTCTTGTGCCAAAATATTTGGAAACCAAAGCTCTTAAGATAGAGAGGGTCTTATGGCATTTCAACCAATCTCTTCACCCAATTTAAGACTCTTTTATCCTTTGTTTTTACTATAGAGCTGCTCAGTTTGTACTGTGTGGCTGCTGTGGACACACAGTTCTATGGATGAGCAACCTTAACTGTTAGACATTTTTTTTTTACATAGAAACTCTTTCGTTAGCACCATCTTCATCATAGCCATGAATACATTAGTTTTATCAAGATTCCATTGCAATCTGTGATGTTGAAATTTTGTGCAGCAGAATAGAAATGACTGAGTCTGGCTGGGATCCCTGTGCAGCTGCACAAGTTGCAGTGAATCTGGGTGAATAAAACCCTGGCACGTGGAAACCTGTGGTCTTATGCTATAAGAATGGGGAAATAAAATTAGAACATTTACATCTCTAAAATACATGTTCTAAATTACAACTCACTTGGGAAGTTTTATAAAAATAAACTCACCTGGATACATCATAATAGGGTGTGTCATTTTCAGCTAACACAGTTTGCAAGATGTCAGCATCTGTTCTTAATGAAACTTGATCAGGTTCATTTGCTTCTTCAAATGGTATTCCATCCCCCAAGCTGTTAGAGGAAAATATGCTAGAGGATAATACTTTCCATTCACAAGACATAATACTTATGGTTTTGCAAACTTTTATTTTATTTTATTTTATTTTTGTGGAGACAGAGTCTCACTTTATTGCCCTGGGTAGAGTGCCGTGGCGTCACACTGCTCACAGCAACCTCCAGCTCTTGGGCTTAAGCGATTCTCTTGCCTCAGCCTCCCTAGTAGCTGGGACTACAGGCGCCCGCCACAGCGCCGGGCTATTTTTTTTGTTTGTTTTGCAGTTCAGCCGAGGCCGGGCTTGAACCCGCCACCTTCGGTATATGGGGCTGGCGCCCTACTCGCTGAGCCACAGGAGCCGCCCAGGAAATTTTTATAACCTATACACTTAAACATTCTATACTACTCCCCAGAACTTAAAAGATCTACAATGACCACAGAAGCTTCACAGATTAGGATGCTGGTTCAGGCTGAATGTATCTTTTTCTTGTAAGTCACTTAAATAATTTATTTAGACCTTCTATGTCTCACATGAATAAATGTAATAAACAGGAAACAGAGACCTAAACAACATATATTAAATACAAGCACAATATTTTACCATGTAAAATGTGCTCCCATGTATAATGCACACTCACATTTTTGGCCTAAATTTTCAGGAAAATGCCCCTTTAGAAAGTGGCTGGTTCACAGCCAGGGGAGACATATCTGGGAAGGGGTGATGGTCCCCGGTAAGCCTGAAGATCGCAGTGCCATCCTGCGCTCACTCTGTTAAGGCTGCCCCTTCTCTCTCTCCCATAAGCCCTTCTCTCCCCGTAACATGAAGAGCCGGGGCTGAGATGGCCTCACGCACAACATGGGCAGGAGTTTCTGAGGTCTCTCAGCCCTGGGACAATTGGTCATAAGTCCCTGGAGCCTGTGCAGAGCTCATCGTCCCCTCTACGTGGCCAGGATTCAAGCCTTGGTCCTTGTCTTGCATTGCCGCTGACCAGCTTTGCCAGCCCTGCCACCAACCCCATTCCCAGATTGTGGTGCTTAGTGAAGGCAGCTCCAGCCCACTCTCACCAAATCTCGGACCATTCTGGATTAGAACCTCTTATGCCTAGAGGGCCCAGGTGGGAGGGTGTGTCAGCCACAGGAGGCCCCCTGGGCTCCCCTGCTCCCAAACTATATTACCCATGTATAACAAACATCCTTATTTTTCCTTCAAAAATTTGGTCAGGTGCATTATATACAGGAAAGTACAGTAAATATTAAGAGACTAAAAGACAAGCTACATCGTGAGAAGTATTTGCAAAACCTATCTGATAAAAGGACTGGTATCCAAAATATCCAAAGAACTCTTTAAAATTCAACAATACTAAGGCCCAATTAAAAAACAGACAAAAGATCTTAAAAGATAAATCACCAAAGACATACAAATGGCAAATGAGCATATGAAAAGATGCTCAACATCCTATGTCATTAGGGAATTGCAACGGAAACCAATAAGAGACCAATTATACACCTATCGAAAAGGCCAAAATCCAAAATACTGACACTACCAAATGCTGAGGAGGAAGTACAGCAAAAGGAACTCTCATTCACTGATGGTGAGAATGCAAAATGGTATAGATTCTTTGGAATAGAGTTCCTAACAAAACTAAACTTGGTATTTACTCAAATGAGTTGCAAACTTATGTCTATAGATTTATGTCTATTAAAAAAAAACTGTACACTAAGGTTTTATTGGTAACTACCTAAATACGGAAACAACCAGGATGTCCTTCCATAAGTAAATGAATAATAAAAAAACTGCTGTATACCCATACAATATTCAGCCATTAAAAAGAAATAAAACACTAAGCTACAAAGACATGGAAGAACTTCAAAAGCATATTGCTAAGTGAAAGAAGCCAATATGAAAAAGCTATCTACTTATTGTATGATTTCACCTATGTCAGATTCCAGGACAAGCAAAACCAGAGATAGTAAAAAGATCAGCTGTTGCCAGGGGTTTGGGGGAGAGGTAGGAAGGGATGAACAGGTGAGATACAGGGTTTTTTTTTTTTTGTAGAGACAGAGTCTCACTTTACCACCCTCGGTAGAGTGCCGCGGTGTCACACAGCTCACAGCAACCTCCAACTCCTGCGCTTAAGCGATTCTCTTGCCTCAGCCTCCCAAGTAGCTGGGACTAGCAGTGTAACTATTCTGCATATCATAATACTCAATATGTACTATTACACAATTATTAAAACCCATAGGATGTAAAACACAAAGGATAAATCATAATGTAAACTATGAACTTTAGCTAAGAATGTATTAATTAATTCCCTGTGAGAGAGGTGGTGAGCAAGAATATGAGAACTCTGTCCACTTCCCCATCAATTCTTTTGTAAACCTCAAGCTGCTCCCCCAAAAGGTTTATCATTTAAAAAAAAAAATAAAGTTTTAGTTATCTGTAATCTCTTTTTTTTTTTGAGACAGAGCCTCAAGCTGTCCCCCTGGACAGAGTGCACTGGCATCACAGCTCACAGCAACCTCCAATTCCTGGGTTCAAGCGAGTCTCTTGCCTCTTCCTCCCAAGTAGCTGGGACTACAGGCGCCTGCCACAACACCCAGCCATTTTTTGGTTGCAGCAGTCATTGTTGTTTGGCGGCCTGGGCAGCTCAGGTGTGCATGGCTGGCACCTTAGCCAGTTGAGCCACAGGTGCCGAGCCTGTAATCTCAATATGTATCAACTATATGATGTAGCACAAAAACTAATTAAATCACGTAAGAATTCAAAATCTGAATTGAGTAGCAAACTCTGAATTCAATTCTAGTGTATGATCTGGTGTTTATTGTCTGTCTTTTGGTAGGAAGGGCCTTTTCCTTATGAACTGGACACAAATCTAAGAACTGAAAAGCACCCAGTATCCCAAAGGAAGCCTGAATATCTGCTGAAAGTTTTGATTATGGAATCTCTGAAGTAGCTTCGATTTAAGAGTATATCCAGGATTCTTGGGCAGCACCTGTGGCTCAAGGTGTAGGGTGCCGGCTCCAAATACCAGACGTGGTGGGTTTAAACCCGGCCCCAGACAAAAAAAAAAGAGTCTATCCAGGAGTCTATGAAATACATTAGAGGAAGGAATGTTTAAAAAGAGTATTATTTAAAGGAATGTAGAAGTAAATATTGTACTTAAAATAATGAATCAAATCCTTCATAATTTCATCCTCAATAAAAAAGACACAGGGCCCTATGCATCCAAGAAACCTGACCAATTTACTTTTTTCTTTTTTAACTCAGAAATTTATTACATTTAAAAGTAATAGGCCTTCAAAAGGTACAAAAACAGTATGGGCTAATTTGCCATACAAAGTTTAATTTTCACCCTTTCATTCAACTACCACCCATAGAAAGAGACAAATTAAAAAGCGAGGAGGTTCCTGTTTGGTGTCATTGCTGGTAATAACTTGTGAAAATGCTCAAAGGAATGAAAAAAGAAATGTAAATTCTTAAATCTCACTGCCAGCTGCGCCACAATCTCTCTTCTCCAATTGTTGAACTGGACATCATTTTCCCAGAACAAGTTCTGTAAAACCCTTTAAAGAAGTTAAGCTTGTGTTCAGAAGCTGCATTCTGTGAATACTTATTGTTAAAGCCAGTCAAGGAGATAATCAAGGGTTAGGAAGAAGGAATTAGACATAAACTTTTAAAACCAATCAGTGGTACATTTGCTTCTCTGCTTCCAACTCCAGACAGACTGATAGCACTTTCCTTGCAGGCTCCCCATAGCTCTCTAACATTCACAGCTGCACTTTAGGTCTTCAAAGGAAGAGGCAACAGAGTTCATTCACCAATCCAGAGATTTCTGTAGCAATACATATGTGGTAGAAATTTAAAGCTATTTGCCTAGACATCCTGCTTAATTAGCTGAAGATCATTTTCTTCTTTTACAAAGCAATAAAACTCTGACAGCATTTTTCTCATTATCTTTTTAATTTTTCATAACTGTATTTATTCCTTCACTATGTTGTGAAGTTCTACTCAGAAAAATTCAACTTTTTTAGCTGCAAATTCATTTCCTCTTTTTTTGGTTATACTATCTATTTACTAACTTTTGCTTAAAGTACAACGTTAGAACAATAACAATAATAGCAGCAAGAACAAAAATTAATTGGATTTTACACTTATTTCACACTCAAATAGTCTTATATAGTTTTATATTTAATATCTTTGCTAAAGCATGGCAGAATCTCTTAAACAATGTTGAAATATTCAGAAATAATAAATTCTTGGCTCACACCTGTAATCCTAGCACTTGGGAAGCCAAGGCAGGTGGACTGACTAAGCTCAGGGTTGGAGACCAGCCTGAGCGTGAGCAAGACCCCGTCTCTAAAAAATAGCCAGGTGTTGTGGCAGGTGCCTGTGATCCCAGCTACTTGGGAGGCTAAGGCAAAAGGATTGCTTGAACTCAAGAGTTTGAGGTTGCTGTGAGCTATGATGCCATCACACTCTATCCAGGGTGACTAAGTGATACTCTGTCACAAAAAAAGAAAGAAAGAAAAGAAATAATAAATCCTATGGCTATCACCAGTTCTTTACTTTTTCCTTCCTTACTCTTACTGATCTATAATTGATTTTTAAAAGTTTATATTTGTGACATATAGTGTGATGTGTACGGTGAGATGATTAAATTAAGCTAATTAACTTACCTGTCACCTCAAGTACATTTTTTATGGTGAAAACACTGAAGATCTATTCTCTTGAGGCCATGACTCTCTAGCCTGGGCAACAGAGTGAGACTCTGTCTCAAAAATGAAAAAACATCATATGTCCCCCACAAATCTGACAAGTATGGTGTACTCATGTGAATTAAAAATAAACAAATAGGCTAAGCAAAAAAAAAAAAAAAAAAATCTACTCTCTTAGTAATTTCCAACTATATAATACATTATTACTATAAAGGTATTTGCTAAGATTCTAACTGAAACTTTGTCCCTATTATCCAACATGCCACATTATCTACCCTTTGAAATTCTTTATGATCTTCATCATCTATGTAAACCTATCAGTGAAAACATTTTTAAGAACTCACTTTAGTATTTTTTAAATATGTACTACTATAATGATATATAATCACAATTTTTTTTTTTTTTTTGTAGAGACAGAGTCTCATTTTATCGCCTTCGATGGAGTGCCGTGGTGTTACAAAGCTCACAGCAACCTCCAACTCCTGGACTTAGGTGATTCTCTTGCCTCAGCCTCCCGAGTAACTGGGACTACAGGCGCCTGCCAGAACACCCGGCTATTTTTCTGTTTTGCAATTCAGCTGAGGTGGGGTATGAACCAGCCACCTTTGATGGATGGGGCCGGCACCCTACTCAATGAGCCACAGGCGCTAGCCACATACACCTGAGCTGGTGGGTTCGAATCCAGCCCGGGCCCGCCAAACAACAATGACGGCTGCAACCAAAAAATGGCCGGGCGTTGTGGTGGGTGCCTGTAGTCCCAGCTACTTGGGAGGCAGAGGCAAGAGACTTGCTTGAGCCCAGGAATTGGAGGTTGCTGTGAGCTGTGATGACACAGCACTCTATCCAGAGTGACAGCTTGAGGCTCTGTCTCAAAAAAAAAAAAAAAAATCACAAATTTTAGGGCGGCGCCTGTGGCTGCAAGGGGTAGGGTGCTGGCCCCATATGCTGAAGGTGGCGGGTTCAAACCCAGCCCCAGCCAAAAACTGCAAAAAGATAAAATAAAATAAATAAATATATTTACAGATTTTAAGAGAAAAATATATGTTTGTATATATTAGAAATTCTAGTATTTTCTTCTTGCATCTGATAGAAGTATGATAATCACATTTAGGTTTCCACTGGTCATCTAAAAGAAGACCACAGAAATATTTATTCTAGGGTGGCACCTGTGGCTCAAAGGAGTAGGGCACCAGCCCCATATGCCAGAAGTGGCGGATTCAAACTCAACCCCAGCCATAAACCACACACACACACACAAAAAATTATTCTAACCTTTTATTCCACAATTTAACAAAAATATTTTTCCCCTAATAAAGTCTGCCTTTTAAATTCTTGAAGTTCTTATTGACAAGATATTCTTAAAGTTGTCTGATATTCACTAACTCATGAACTAGAGGCCAAAATACAGTTGCAGGAAGCAACTAAATAATTGTTTTTAAAATGAAAGGGGTAAGATTTGAGCCTAACCAAAGCAAAATTCTGTGTGTATATTTTGTGTTTGCATGTCTTTAATGAAAAGAATAATTTTCACATGAAAAAGCTAACATACAAGAATTAAGGTAAGAAATATAAATGTCTTATTGATTTCTATCATTTTACATACCATATGGTTACATTACTTCTTTTAATGACTGTATTCAAATGAACATATTTTAAGGAACTATTAAAGAACCTAAAGACTAAACCAAGAATCAATCTTTTCCTCTAGTAGAATAAAAAATGTACAGATTACAGAAAAAAATGTGTATATTTCATTCTGCTTCCATAAACAATTTAAGAAAACAGTTATTAAGAACACTTCTCAAGTACAAACAATTCACTACACAATGTTCTTTACAAAACCTGACAGAAAGGAACTTCAAGTCAACACCAAACATCTCAGCAGTGCTTGAATCTGCTCTACAATAGCACCACCAAGAGGCAGTTTACGCAATTTGTTCGAACACCTTCAGCAATAGAAATATATTCTCAGAAGGAAGTCCACTGCATTTTCTAACACTTCTGATTATTTGAAATAAATAAAATTTTGTCTAATGATAACTTAGACAAGAGGTATTTTTTTCCTAGGAGGCCATATAGAACAAAACTAATCCGTCTTCCATTTGACTACCTTCCAAATATTTTAAAATAACTATTATAAACCTCAACTCTTCAATCTAACCTAACTCAGCTGTCTTACATATGGTTTAAATTTTTTCTCATGACAACTTCCAAGAAGAAATGCAAACATAAGAACTTAATTATTGAAGTTAAAAAGGAAAACAATTTGCAAAACTACACGTTCCCAGTTGTAAACTTTAAAGCAACAATTTAAAAATAGACTAATATTTTATTACTGCTGAATGTCTTGGGCAAACCACTTATGTGTAAACAAATCTATAGGGAGAGGACTCATTAACATTAGCAGAGATTTGTTTGGTATTTTAAAAATGTTTTCTATGTATTAAGTACCTTCAACAAATAATTTTCCTTTGCTAAAATTAAGGCACAAAAGACCAATTTAGAAAATGTAGGTAAACCATCCTTATTGGAAAAGCAGCAATTCCTAAAATCCTCCAGGAAATTAACATAAGACCTCAAGCTTGCACAAGTAAGCCTGTACCATACACGTATATGCACATGTGTATCTACATATATACAGATATCTAAAGACTAAACTATAAAATTATGTTTCTTATACAACTGCCCTCTGACCTAAAATGAATGATTTAAGAAACTACTCCTAATTGAAGTCTCTATTTTACTACAGTACCAATCATTCAACCAATTGATTATATTTACATAAATATGATTTTCACAGCAAAGGTAGTACCTTTTATTCATCCATTATTAAAGTATGGTAGAAGTTTCATAAATGATATTTCCTGTCAACCAAATGAATGCTAGACAATGAAACAAAACTCGATTATTATTCAAGTAATATCTGAGTATTTTAGACGCTGGAAAACTGAAAATATGTGTCATACACATATACCAATGATAGGTCATAGGGTGAGATTTATATTATAGTGAAAGATCAAAAAGAAAATTCAATGCTGGTATATATTTTAGTCTACTGAACAAAGGGTTACTTTAGTACTAAATAAGCTTCCGTGAATTTTCTTAAATGGTCAAGCAATAAAAATGATAATACATTTTACATGGAGCATTATATTCTGTTTTTATTAAGCTCACTAGCAAAAATAGCTAGCTATGCAAGAAAGTTGGAGATATTAGACTTTGAAAGTTATGCATATTTCAAAGAGACGATATTAGTTCATTTAGAAAAAAGAGAAAAATCTTTATTGAGCCTACCAGAATTTCTATTTCTTGATATACCTTAGCTTCTTCAGTAACTTCTTAAGCAAGCTCCTTACTGTATGGTTCAGACTTCAGCTATACTCATGATTACCCAGAAAATGTGCTATACATAAATTAATTTTCTAAATAACTCTTTTCTTCCCATTATACTACAAAACATTTTATATTTTAGTCATTTTCTAGATATTTTCTAAAAAACTTTACTTATTTCCCTGCTTAAAAAAAAAAAAGTTGAAACTTAATTTAACTATTTCCTATAGATTTTGTCAAAACAGAAGCATGACCTGCTTTGTACAGGGGTACTGCTATACTTTTATCTTATGTTTCCTCACCTCTGCTTGGTGCCAGCAGTGTGTTCTTGATATTTCTGATCCTAGGCGAGAACCTGAGGATATTATATACGCTCCTAAGCATAAAAGGCCTAGACTTTTGACATTTGGCTAATCTGAAGCCTTTCTCTCTTCATCTTTGCACCTCCATGGTTGGTTTTCAAATGACTGAAGCGAGTATAAGAAAATCACAGCAAAATAAGCTGTTGATACTAAGTAAGGAGTTCTAAAGAACTCTGGGAGGTATAAGAGGGTTATATAACCATGATCATATTATTTGAAAAGTGTGTGTTTTACATGTATTTATATATGATACACGAATGCCAATGAACTTATGACTCTGTAAAGATGCTTAAAAGTAATCAGAATTTATATCTGCAGGGCATTCAGAAGCACTTAAGAGTACAAAGACATAATTTTTTTGTTCCTAAGGGTAACAAAACAGGACTTCTAAAAAGCACTGGAAATTCTCAGTATCATCAGAAATATTCATAAACCCCACAGTACATAAATTATAATTATAGAAAACACAGATTTTGCTCTTTTTACAGCTAAGTTGGAAAAATCATAAAACTATCCAACTTTTTTCACTTTCTTAATTACTAGTAACAGACCAGTTTAAAAAAAAATTCTACCTAAATAAGTAATGACTTGCTTTTCTTTACCAAATAAGTTCATATGACTCAAGTTTTAGAGAAACTATTCTAAGCTATCAAAGATTAGGTGGTTATATAATAGAAAACTCAATCTTCTTGGCGGCAACATGTTCTTACTGCTCTGAATTAATTTTATCAGGGAAAAAAATGTGAGGTAACATCTGGGTAACTAACAAAAAGCTATTTTACCTTCAATTTTTCCTAGTAGGGGTGAGAACAAAGAAGATGTTTAAAAGATTAGCCCTATTGAGGCGGAGGAAGATGGCGGCGGAGACGGTCCTATAGCCCATCTCTCCCAGGTCAGCAGGTGAGAGGGTGGGAGCTCTGGATCTTTCCCCGTGTGAACTATTGGAGTGGATGGGCAACTGGTGAGACACAGAGATCGGGAAGATTGGCGCGTTCGAAATATAATTCTTAACTGGAAACGGGTGCAGACTGTTTCCCCCTGCGAGGCGGAGGGGCAGCCGGCCCCTCCCACAGGGAGGACAGCAGGTCCCATCCCACAAGCTCTAATCAGAGAAAACTCCACTGAAGCGTGGAACTCAGAGCTTACCTATCAGAAAGGGACGCTACTGAGAAGCACGGAGTCCCGGGCAGCCCTGCT
>CAUYON010013211.1:0-45175 GCA_963573935.1 Arctocebus calabarensis
GGCCTACACGTCATCCTAGCTACACGGTTAGATCTTGCTTGACTGTCTTTGAGACGTGTGCTCTTCCGATCTCGGACCCCCCACTCAGACCTCACTGGGACCCCTCACTCAGACCTCACTCGGACCCCCCACTCAGACCTCACTGGGACCCCTCACTCAGACCTCACTCGGACCCCCCACTCAGACCTCACTCGGACTCCCCACTCAGACCTCACTCGGACCCCTCTCAGACCTCACTGGGACCCCCACTCAGACCTCACTCGGACCCCTCTCAGACCTCACTGGGACTCCCCACTCAGACCTCACTCGGACCCCTCTCAGACCTCACTGGGACCCCCACTCAGACCTCACTGGGACCCCTCACTCAGACCTCACTGGGACCCCCACTCAGACCTCACTGGGACCCCTCACTCAGACCTCACTGGGACCCCCACTCAGACCTCACTGGGACCCAAGAGCACAAGGGATTCCCTCTCTGATTTCTTCACTTCAGCTCCCTCAGGAGTCCTGGCCTTTTCTTAGAATTTTCGGAGTCTTTTTGAAGTTTCGAGGTGGTGCTGGAGGTTGGAGCAATCTGGGATAATATCCGTTCTGCCACTTTTTTTTTGCCACAGACATCTGGGTTCCAGAACTTCTTTCTAGTGCCTGTTCTTTCAGTGGTCCCCTCTCCTTCTTTGGGGGCCCCTGCCTCCTGCTATCCGTCCACACCCACTTCTTCCCAACGCCAGAAGAGGGGTCTCCGCAGGCCCCCCCGCTGCTGGCTAAGCGGTGCACAAGCTCTTGGCTCACAAGCAGAGCGGGGAAGGTCAAGAGCGCTCCCGGGAAAGCCAGTGGAGCTCTGCTGTGCTCACGTGGCTCATCCCCCAGTGATGCCCTGGAGCCGGCAAACAGCTTGTGCGCAGGGAGAGAACACACTCAGTGTACTTAGAGGAAGTAAGTACTTCTCGGCACGGAAAGCGATTGAATTACTCTCCCCTGTTACCCGGGCTGTTCCTAAAAGGCTGAAACCAACCAGATCCTGCTGTAGAGTCATCTGCCCCGACATCCTACTGTCGCCGGATTCCTTCACACGATTCCAAATTAGGTGAATAAAATCCTTGTTTCATCTCCCATCTAGAAGCTGCCACGTCTATCTGGGCGGTAGTCAAAGGGAGACGCTGTCCTCTGTCCCCCCTGCCCAGACAGGGGAGAAGCGGATCCTGCTCACAGCACAGAGCGCTCCTCGCCCCGCGCAGGCGTCTAAAGGATGTTCACAGCGCAAGTCCTGGTGGGCTCATTTCCACCTGCAGGGCGGAACAGGTGGAAATGAGCAGTGGACAGGGCGTACGCGTGGGGAGAGGCCTCATTACTATGGAATCCCCTTCCTGGACTCACACCCAAAGCACGTCCCTTTGCACAGGCTACCATCCACATCCCCACCCTCTCTCTCCTCTCCTTCTTTCTGGAAAAGCTCTTGCTTAATGACGATCCATCGGAGGAAGAGAGAGAAGCCAGTGCTGAGCCAGCTCGGATAGGAGAATTCTGGAAGGTAAAGCTCTTCGTGCTCATCCTCCATGCTCAGGGGAAAAATCGGGTTGGGTTTAAATTGTGTCTGGTCACTGAGTCGTGTACTCAGCGATTATTCTGAGTATATACTTGTTACTCTCTGAGATGCCAGGGACTTAGGAAAGACGCAGCCCCCCTACAAAGCTGGAAGCTCACGGAGTCACGGAAGAGACAATGAAACAAAGGAAAACAAGATGCGCGGAGGGTTATGTTGGAGAAGTCAACGAATGGGTAGTCATTTCTACACTTTCTGCGCCCTTAGGTCTCCCTCCATCCTCCTGTTTCAGTGTGCAATAATGTATTTAGTGAAGACCTACTGTGCTCGATTTGTTAAAGTCTGCAATAATGTATTTAGTGAAGGCCTACCATGCTCGATCTGTTTCAGTGTATAATAATGTATTTAGTGAAGGCCTACCATGCTCGATCTGTTTCAGTGTATAATAATGTATTTAGTGAAGGCCTACTATGTTCAATCTGTTTCAGTGTGCAATAATGTATTTAGTGAAGCCCTACTATGTTCAATCTGTTTCAGTGTATAATAATGTATTTAGTGAAGCCCTACCATGCTCGATCTGTTTCAGTGTGCAATAATGTATTTAGTGAAGCCCTACTATGCTCGGATAGGGACCAGTGATGGATAAAGGAAGCAGCCCCTGCTCTTGAGATGCCCATAGTGCTATTGGGGAAACACAGAAAGAAAAACAGAAGCTGCTCATGTGGTGAGAACTGTGAAAAGGGCAGCACAAGGTGGGGAAAGAGTAGAATTCCTTAGTCATCCTGGGGCTGGGGACAGTGACAGGGATGGGGCTACAAGGCAGGACAGTTATGGAACCGACCACAGGGCAGACAAAATCACCCAGGCCCTTGCAACAGGACTGCTCCTATTCAATTGGGATCTTGTACGGGAAAGACTGGAAGAAATAATAGCAATTGTGAAATTTGAGATATTCTTTTTTTTTTGCAATTTTTGGCTGGGGCTGGGTTTGAACTCGCCACCTCCAGTATATGGGGCTGGTGCCCTACTCCTTTGAGCCACAGGCGCTGCCCAGATATTCTTAATAGTTACATTCTGGGGGGCTGGCATTAGAAATAATTGAACAGATGATGTATTGGAAACTTTATTTCCTTAAAAATATTAAAATAATGAACTTAATGTAAGCGTCCCTAATTAGATTCCCAACCCCTTAAAGCCAGAGATTGTTTTCTTCAAAGTTACATATTTATGAAAACCTTAGTATGCATGCATTCTTGTACATAAGCTAAGTTAAAATGTAACTTTGCTTTAATCAAAAAGAAAAAAATGTTAAGAAAACTGACTGTACACAAAAATAGGATAGGGAGTGTTTCTTGAAAGAAGAAAATACATTTAAGAGCATAAGAACTATCCATTAAAAAAAACTGACATGCTGTTATGAAACCTTTATCTATAACCATCAAAAGAGCTTGCTTGGATGCTTATAGGTAGCATTTTATTATTTTAGTTACACTTACTAAAAACAAAACAACAATTGGTATAGCACCTTGAAGTTGATTATATGCATTTACATAAATCAACTCAATGGTTTTTTACAAGAATCCTGTAAAGTTGCTATCATGATTCCTGTTTTGTACATAAAGAAACAGACACCCAGATTCTGTGAGTTGCTCACAACTGTAACGTAGAAAGATGGAGAAAGAACAAGAAAAAAAGGGAGAAACCAGAAAAAAAGAAACATGAGGTTTAAGGACAAGGGTGGATAGAATTTCTGTCATTCACAAAAGTGAGAGAGGACAGAAAAGTGTCCACTGGACTTGGCAGTTAGGTCAGCAACATTAGAGAGGACAAATTCTATGGCGTGTTGGAGGATGAGGCTCCATCCTGCAGGCCCTCCTTCTATCAGCTCTGCCTTCCAGAGAAGGAGACAGATGGACTGGAACTTTGTAAGGGATACATGAGTCTGTCTGATAGGGGATTGTGGAGGTTTTCTTCTTCTTTTTCTCTCTTTAGTGAGAGAGACGTGCGTCTGGCACACAGGTACAGTGAGCACTCACAAAGAAAGAAAAGAAAGAGGCTCCCTCTGTTAGACTTGCACTCCTGTGAGTGAGATGTGAGAAGAAGTGGGGAGGCGCAGAGAGTCGGGAAGGCAAGGCATTGCTTCTAGAGGCCCCAAAATCTGGGGCTGTACTTCCTAAATTTCACTTCTCCAGCAATAAGTATTTTAAATGGTAAGACCTAACAGCTGCATTCAGTGTTCTCCAAGGGCTGCAGTACCGCACATCCAAACACAAATTCCAGCTTTCTGCAAACAAAGACAGCCGGACATGAAGGTATTTACATCCCTGGGCTATTGAGACTTACACAGGAGGAATTAAATAGGATTATGAGCTTTCCCGATTATTCAGCTATAGATATAATTATAGGATTTAAAAAGTGTCCATTCTTGCTCAGTGAGATGCTAAGGTATTCACAGCTAAAACGTGAAGCTGCAAAGCTCAGGAAACATTCGGGACGCGGAGTTGAGGGTCGCCCAGTGTGTTTTGGGGGTTGATAACAAGCAATCCAAACCCTGCACACACAGCAGGTCAAGAGACCCCGATACCAGTGGTCAGTGGGAGGACGAAGCCTGGATGGAGGGCGCCACCTCTCCCTGTAACTTCTGGAGGGCAAGCACCAGGGCCGATTACACGCTTCTCTCCAGACCTTCCAGGAACCTCCGTCCAGCGACCCTCCTGCTTATCCACACATCATTCACTTGCCTCCATCAGCAGGTGGGAAGAGAAAAGGGGAGGAGAGGGGGTGTAAAACACCCCTCAGGCAGCACAGGAAAGAAACTCCACAGTCAGGGACCCCCCTGGCAGCTCCTGGCTCCAGGTAAGAGATGGTGCAGACTCCGGGCACTGCCAGGGGCCTGGACGGCTGGCAGCTTTGGTGCTCTGGATGAAGACCTGTGCCAGGCAAAACTTCCATGCGTTTCTGGGCAACCCCAATATCAAATATTTACTGTTTTTCTGGCTTACAAGTCATCTGAACACCACGGAAATCCCAACATACACCCCACTAACCCTCCCAGCACCCCGTCAACCCAGCTGTGGCACGATACTCCATTGCCGGCCCTCGGCTCCCACTGCCACTTGGGAAATCAGCCTTGCTCATGGAACCAGGACGGCTCCTCCGTGCGGGTGGAGATGACCTGGGTGTCATCGTACATGGCTTTCTCCGCTCTCTTGCCCAGAAGGGAGCTAACAGGGAGCTTAAAGGTGAATAACCTTGTGCCAGACCAGAAAGAGGGAAGACTGTTCCAGAGGAGTCCCTGGAACACAAACACAGCACGGCTGGGACCACAGCGGGGCCATCAGAGCACACGCGCGCCTGCGTGCACAAGGAGAACCGAGCTGCGCTTCGGATCGTTCGTTTCATGAAAACTGCGTTGATTCCCTAAGCAGCTTGTGCACCACAGCTGAGGTCCACCCGTCTCGGAGTGAAATTCATTCTTTCTGTTCCACCGTTTCCTACAGTCTCATCCATCTTCTATCTGTTTCAACAGAGTTGTATCCGGTTCCTATTGTGTGCCTGGCTCTGTGGACAGAGTGGAATAGAAGTCTGTGCCCTGGACAGGCCCACAGGCCAGCAGGGAGCGACAAGTGCCACCCCCAGTGAGGGCGCTCTGCGGGGCAGGGCACGAGGAGGGAGACGCTCTATCCACACCCCCTGGGTCAGTCGGGAACACCGATGACCCTGCAGAGGCGCTGGGGAAGGGGCCGCAGGAGGAGCAGAGACTGACTGGTGAGAAGAGGCTGAGACTGCGCCAGACGCCTGGCTGGGCCGGGAGTGGGAGCAGCTCACGTTGGATACTGGATATAGTGTATGCTCACTGCCACACGCCTAATTTCTTTTCTTTTTTTTTTTTTGCGGTTTTGGCTGGGGCGGGGTTTGAACCCATCACCTCTGGCATATGGGGCTGGCGCCCTACTCCTTTGAGTCACAGGCACCGCCACGCCTAATTTCTTAATACCGATGGATTGGGGAGCAAGACTTAAGTACCAAAAGGGCTAAGACACGTGTGTCTTAGAGTAAGTCCAAACTCCCCCGTGAATGGTGTAGTTACTAACAATTCAAAGTTTTTAAGCACCTTTAGAAATCTTACCCCATCTTTGGGTCGATATTAGGATTTTTCATGACTATTGCCAATAAAGCAAATGGTGACATAAAAACCAGTTAAACTGCAAGACTGTGGCAACTGTCAATGTGATGTCATTTAGATAGAGTTTAAAATATTTTTCCGTGCAGGGATGTAGCAGATATGTCAGAAGGGAGAGAAGATAGATAGAACAGAGGATGTGCCAGCAATTTAAAATGCTCATTCCCCTCCCTAGCCACACTCAAATCAGTTAAGGTTTCCGTGAGCTCCCCCAGGAGCGCAGAAGAGACGCGGCCTCAGAGGACGGACGAGGGGACCGGGTCCCTCTCTGCCTCCAGTAAAAGGAAGCAGCATCCCCTTCCCTCAACCACCTTCCCAGGGTGGGCGACCACGTCACTGAGCAGGGAGCCACAGTCTGCTAGAGCCTCTCTGCACAGCCGTAAGTCAGGGGGGGAAGGGGCAATGTCAGAACTGGAAGGCCCATCCCGCCCACAGCCAGAGCCAGGAGGCGCCTCCCTCTGCATTCCTCGGAAATGAATGTTCATGGCTGCTAGGAAGGGAAAAGGTGATCCAAAATGTTACATGCCGTTTTCTTTCTTTCTATTTTTTTTATTAAATCATAGCTGTGTACAGTCATAAACTGCTCTCGCCTTTATAAGGCAAGCACTTTTCTTCAAGGAACACAATCATGTCTTGAAAAATGTATTCCAGATAACACTCTGAAATGCCTGAGTTAGAAACTTGACTCCTTCTTAATCATGTTAAGGGTCCCCTTTGATGGCTAGAACCTCAGTGTGAAGTTTTTGTTTGCTTTTTAAGATGAAAATCCGGCAGTCACAAAGGGCTACACAAAATATACATAACCGTTTACTAAAGATGGACTTTCTGAATGGCCTGGCTTCTTACAAAAGAAAGCATTTTTAGGCTATAGAATTGCTTTTCTGTGGCTCTCTCTCCATTTTAATTCACTCTTGCATTGGAGTTTTCCTGCCTCCCCCTGCCAAGCTCCGTCTTCCGAAAGTGCAAAATATTAACAAAAAAGTCACCTTCCCACACCAAGGTGGTCAGCCCACCCGGGACCTGTCAGCCTCAGAGTTCAGATACTCCCCCACTTCTGGTTTTGTTCCCTTGTAGACGTGAGTGTGGGAATATCAGAAGAACGTGGATGGAAAGGGTAGAAACAATGCTCAGAATTGCAACAGGACTTACCCAAGTTTTTGTTTCAGGTTTCAAAGTTAATCTCACAAATCCGGTCTTTTCAAAAGACTAGGGTAAAGCAAAGCAATTTAGTTCAGCGCAGGGGGAGGCTTTACCCTCCGTCTGTTGGGACCGAGTCCTCACAAGACCAGGGGCAGGTTTTTGGCACAGAGCCCACGCGAACGCTTCCCCTAATTCACTGGTTCTTTTAGCAAGTACTTTCCAGGTACCTACTACGGGAAGCCGCAGCGCTTGGCTGGGGAGGGAGGCGCCAAAGGTTGTGAGGTTTATGCAGCCACATATGGGAACCACGTGGGAGGGCAAAAGTTGGAGCAGTGCCGGCGCGCGCCCAGAAAGGGAGCAAGAAAACTTGGCCTTGGTGGCGCCTGTCGCTCAGTGAGTAGGGCGCCGGCCACATACACTGAGGCAGGCGGGTTCGAACCCCGCCCGGGGCCAGGTAAACCACAATGACAACCAGAACAACAAAAAAAAATAGCCGGGCATTGTAGTGGGCGCCTGTAGTCCCAGCTAGTTGGGAGGCTGCGTCAAGGCAAGAAAATCGCTTAAGCCCAAGAGTTAAAGGTTGCCGTGAGCTGTGATGCCACATCGCTCTACCGAGGGTGACATAGTGAGACTCTGTCTCAAAAAAGACAAAAAAACAAAGAATCTTTGCCCAATTCCCTCTGTGCCAAAAAAAAAAAAAAAACCTTTGCCCAATTCCCTCTGTGCCAGTGGTCCTGGGCAGCCACTCGTCCTCGGGGAGGCAGAACTCAAGCTCACTTCCCAGCGCAGAGCCAAACGTGGGGACTAAGTTAGACTAAAGGGTGAGGGGCTCCCGGCCGCGCGGAGGAGGGAGCACAGGGCTTCGGGGTCAGAGGGCAGGGAGGGGCCGACCCCAGCACCTGCCGCGCGCTCACCTGCGTTCCGGAGCTTGCGGTTCCTGAGCACGGAGAGGATGACCAGGAGGTTGCCCACGACGTCCACGGCGGTGGTGACGATGAGAACGGCGGAGAGCGCGGGAGCCACCCACGGAGGCCGGGGGGTCCCCGAGGCCCGCGTGCCGTCCGCCCGCCCGCCGGGCTCGCAGCAGTTCGCAAAGGAGCCGTTCCCGGGCATCGCGGGCGCTGAAGACCGCGCGCAGGTCCCCGCGCCGGGACAGCCACAGGCGCCAGCGCCGAGCGCCGCGCTCCCCGCTGCCCGCTGCCCCGCGCTCCCCGCCCGCAATCCGCTTCCCTGCGCGGCCCGCGCGGGCGCCGGGGGAGGCGGGTGGGAAGGGCCTCGAGGGGACAATTACTAAGCGCGGCCAGGGAGTGGAAAAACCACAGCAGCGGAAGACTTGGTGTGTAGTCCCTGCCCAGAGGACAGCGTCTCTCAGTGGCGCGCTGGGGCGCAGCCGGGACCGCGCTGCTGGTGCCGCCGCCTGGAGCCCGCTAGTGTCTGACCCGCCCCGGGCGCAGCAGCCGGCCTGAAAGCCCGATTTCCTCTGCAGCTTCCTCCAGAAAAGCTGTGCCCAAGTAGGGACACCCAGGTTTGCAGACTGGAGAAGTGGCTGCTAACTGGGACCCGCCCATGGGTTGTCGGAAAGGCAAGGTTGGAGGCTCCCAGGGGCTGAGCAGCTCCACGGGGAGTGTAACTCCTGGGCTGTGATGACAGGTCCAGGATAAAGGGTTAGACGACAAGCAGCTGCAGAAAAAGGCCAGCCGGCCGCTGTTGGCTGTGCACGTGCCTCGTGCGGTCTGCTGGGCGCCCTGTATGAAGCCTGCACTGTGACAGATTCATGAACATCTATTTAAACATAGCGCTTAAATGGGCCGTTACCAGAGGTTATAGAATGTGGTTGTTGGAGCGGTTAGGACAGGAGCAAGAATGAGGCATAATTACAGGGAGAAGGAACTCAGGTGCTCCTTATGTGAAACATTTATGCTCTTAATCTGATGATAATAATAACAACTACCCTCTTTAGAAGTCTAATTTTATGCCAAGTACCATCCTAAGCTCTTTTCCCACCTATTAGAGTCACTAAAATCAAAATGACTGATAATCATACATTTGTGCGGGATGTGAAGTAACTGGAACTCTCAGGAGATGCTTCTGCGGAATGCCAAATGGTAAGGCTACTCCAAGAATTGTTTGTTGATTCCTTATAAACTTAAACATATACCTGTTCTATGACCAGAAATTCCAAATTAAACTGAAAGTATATCTCCACCGAAAGATTTGTGCCAGACTGTTCAGAGCAGCCTTGTTAATAGTAGTCCCAATCTGGAAACAACCCAAATCTCCAGCAACAGAAAAATGGATAAACCAGTTGCGTATGTCCAAGCAGTGGAATACTACTCAGCAATAAAAACTACTGATGTACACAACAGCATGGAACCATCGCAGAAATGTTATATTGAACAAAAGAAGCCACCGGATACCAAAGAGTGCATGCTATAGCATTCCAATTATGTGAAGTTTAAAATCATGAAAAGTTAGGGTGATAGAAATCAACAAAGTGGTTGCCTGTGAGGGTAGAGGTTGAGAAACAAGCACTATATAATTTCCAGGGTGTTATTTTTTTTTTTTTGTATGTTGTTTTGATGTAAATAATTCTCCCTTTTACCTAGAGAAAAATAAAAAGAAGGAATGATACAATGGACAGACAGGAACTGATGACTCAGAAGGAGTGGAGGATGAGAAGAACAACAACTCCTTGAGAGGCGAGCTCTTCTGGAGCCCAGGGCAGGAATATTATTTTTAGGAGAGGGAGGCTTTCTCCCCTACAGTCGGAAGGAAGCAGATGCCAGGTGCGCATCCCGAAGTGCTTCTAGACCAGGGGTTCTCCACCTCCCTAATGCCGCGACCCTTTAATACAGTTCCTCATGTTGTGGTGACCCCCAACCATAAAATTTTCATTGCTACTTCGTAACTGTAGTTTTGCTACTGATATGAATCGTAATGTAAATATTTGATATGCAGGATGTATTTTTGCTATTATAAAGGGGTCGTGACTCACACGTTTATGAATCGTCATGTAAATATCTGGTATGCAGGATGGATTTTTGTTGTTACGAAGGGGTCACGACCCACACCTCTGTTTCTACGCTGATGTGAGGAGATCATGGAGTCCTCTGTGGCTTTTATATTACCAGGGAGTGTGAGTGAACCTCATTAGCCAGGCAGAGAGTGTGGGAGGTTTGAGGTCATGAAGGGTATGAAATGTCATTTCAGAAAAGTGGGAACATGAACTAGGAAAGCATAGCAAAAGTTCAGGAGAGGAAATTTCCCTGCGTATCTTAAATTTAAATTAAGTTAAATAAGTAAATTAAATTTTTAAATCAGGAAATTTCCCTGCGTATCACCTTTAAATGAACCACACAACATGGCCAGTGGTTGTTAATCAATAGCTCAGAGCTGCCCATGTCCGGCGCAGAGAAGGCAGAGAGAACCTCAGTCAGGATTGAGTTTTTCCAGGTAGGTGCAAATAGCAGAAGGAATTGCAAGAGTCTGGCCAGAAGATGGCCCCCGGGGGGGGGTGAAGTTGATAATGAGAAAACAGAGGGTGTGGTGGGCTGTGAGAAAGAGGGAAAATCAGGGGATTGGAGGTCCCTCGATTGAAGAAATTGTGGGGAATGCATTAAAACATAGCAGGGGTACTGAGTGAGTTATTTGACATGGATTTCCGAGGGTGCAGATTCTGTTGCTGTGAGGGCTCTGAGGATGATTATGGGAGTTCATTACTGGAGGAAGCTGGGAAGGAGGTTGATGGAGAGAAGAAGGGCAGGGAACTAAGAAGTTGGGGTGGCTATTGTTGGGGGTGGGGTGGGACAAAAGGAAATGATGAACTAGGAAGCTAATCCCTAAAGAAGGAGGAGAAATGACCAGCGGGTCCGCAGGAGAGCAACAGGAAACAAAAGAGGTATAGCTAGACAGCATGAGAGTCAGGAGGCTTTTTCAGGAACGAGGGACGTGTAAGCGTGCGGTGGTGCTTGCCTCATAGCCATAGGCAAGCTGGATCCGGTGTGCATGGCCTCAGTCCAGACACACACCGTGACAACGTGCATTTGGGCACCTGAGCATGACACAGGAGTTTGCCCTGCATTGCCCTACAATGGGATGCCACCTGGGCTGTATCCATAATCGTGTCTCTCAAGGCCCTTGAGCACCAGGCACTGGGGTCCTCTCTGCCTAGGAAGTCAGGGCTGCATTGTTGCACAGCCGGCCAACATGTGTCTGAACAGTTCAGGGGAAAGGTACAGACACTTTGAAAGACAATTTGGTGGTTTCTTACCAAACGACACAGACTCTTAGCATATCATCCAGCAATCACTCTCTTCAGTATTTGCCCAGAGAAGCTGAAAACTTGGTCCATCCAGGAGCCTGCATACAGATGGTCACAGCAGCTCCAGTCATATTGCCAACTTGGAAACAACCTAGATGTCCTTCAGCAGGTGAATGGACAAACAAACTGTGGCACATCCAGAAATGGGACGTTGTTCAGCACTACGAAGAAATGAGGTATCCAGCCATGAAAAGAAATGGAAGGATGAATATTAACTCTGTATTACTAAGTGAAAGAAGCCAATTTGAAAGGGCTACCTACTGTTTGATCCCAACTCTACGACATTCTGGGAAAGGCAAAACTATGGAGACAGTAAAAAGATCAGGGGTTGCCTGGAGTTTGAGGGGAGGAAGAGGAAGATGAGCAGTTGCAGTACAAAGGACTTTTGGGCCAGTGAAATTATGCTGTATGATATTATTATAATGGTGAATACATGTCGTCATGAGTTCATCCAGACCTATAGAACATACGACACTAAGAATGTAAACCCCAGCATCATAAAAACTCCCAAACACTAATGTAAACTACAAGGATTATATTCACAGTAGGTGAAAGGAATAGTTCTGCCAACAGTAAAATGACATTTTAAAGGAGGAAAATCAAAGCCTCGAGAAGGAGAGGGAAAGAGACAAAGGAAATAGATTTGATCACTTTTTGGCCCTTTGGCTAAGATCAAGTGTAGTGCAGGAAATAGGTTCAAGATTCCTAAGTGGTTTCTTAACAAAATAAATCAATATTTTGAATGCCTACAGAATGTCCCATTTCACAAAAATGAAAATGTTCATTTCACAAAAATGAACTTACCCCCAAGTTCAAATTCAAATAGGTGTCTTCCCATAAAAGCTTAGGGTCCCCCATCCTGATAATAATACCCTTCTCAAACTACCTTCAATCAGACCATCTCTTGTTACTTCTCAACAGGTGAGGCTGGGAGGCAGATGGTATGAGAGGCAGGAATGATTGATCCAACTGGAAAGGACACAGACTGTCAGAGAGAAGCCACTTTCCAAAGTTGGTGGCTGATGAGTGGCCAGCTGTCTAATGCAATCCCTTTTTGAAAATTAAGCATCTGCGGGCTTTTACGCCCTTGGTGTGAAATAAAGAATATAAGCAAAATTTTCTTTTGGTAATCAGCTTGAGACATGGCTGAACCAACCATTTGACCTTTTAATGATAACATAAGCAATAATTATAGCAGCCACAGCTAATACTGAGTGTTTACTCTGCTTTAGACATAGCGGACATATGGATTATTTGTTTAATCCTCACATGTTTAAGAAAGGGAAACTATTACTGTGTACTGTTAAAAAAAAAAAACAAAAAAACTGAGATTTACAGAGGTTAAGAAACCTGCTCCATGGCTTGGCGCCCGTAGCTCAGTGAGTAGGGTGCTGGCCACATTCATGGAAGGTAGTGGGTTCAAACCCCTCCCGGGCCTGTTAAACAACAGTGACAACACCAAAAAATAGGCAGGTGTGCTTGGGAGGCTGAGGCAAGACAATCGCTTAAGCCCAAGAGTTTGAGGTTGCTGTGAGCTGTGATGCCACAGCACTCTACCAAGGGTGACATAGTGAGACTCTGTCTAAAATAAAATAAGAAACCTGCCCAGCTGGTTGTCTCAGAGCTAGAACTGGATGGAACTTGGTGTTGTTTTGTTCTTACAGTGGGGAAGATTAAAATGTCTGGACCTTGTCACCTCAAGGGAAGGACAGGTGATGTTCAGCAGATTGATCCCCAAGAAAACAGAATAAGACTTCAGGTGTTCCTTCTGTCAGCTTTGAAAAGGACAGGTTTATAGAGCACTAAATCCACAGACCACCGCCTAGCACTGAGAAGCAGCCCTCATCTTCCCTAAGTGAAGAATAATGTGGATAGAGAGATACTCTGCAACAAAAGAGTAAAAACAAAACAAAATGACACCACCTTCCTTTCTGCACAGTCTTCCTCGCACTTCCCAGCACAATACCCTTGGCCCCAAGTGGTTGGGTGCCCTGGGAGCCGTGCCAAGCTGGGCAGGATCACAGCAGGCAAGTTCTCTTTACTACTGGTTACACCATCTCTGTCTTTTCTGACTTTTCTTTCCCTTTGGGGAAACATGATCAGGGTCACTGTTCTCATTACTTCACATTTGAATCTAATGTAACAGCTCAGTGTTCAAGAAGAAGGGCCTATTCCATCTCTTGGAATATACTGAAACCTTAATAAGTCAAGGCCAGTGTCTCTCTATTATTACGTCTGCCTGGGATGTGTTATTTAGTATTATATATGTACATATATATGTGTGTGTGTATATATATGTCAACAAATTTATAAGTTTATACACACACATACACTTAAACTTATAAAATCATTGATATATAATATATAATTTAATTCAATTTTTTTGTTGTTTTGGGTGTAACCTCAATGTAACTTTGAGTGCCATTGACTTATGTTTGAAGAAGCTTTCTCAGAGTCCACATGAAGGGATATTCCTTTAAGACCCTCTGAACTGATTAGCAAGCTAGTCATATAGGAGGCAGACTTTGAAAGCAGAGTCTGGCTGTTTCTGGAAGAGGCCTTGAGAGTGGAAAACAAGATAAGTTAATGCGATCTCAGTTAAAGGTTGCACCTGTTTTCTACAGATGAACAGCTGAATAAGTTTTTGTGGCTGCTCTGCATGGTTTCTTTGTGCTCTTATCGTATAGACATTTGCTGCCAACTGGCTTATTATTATCAAGTGTACGTGCAGAACTTTGTGTTGCTAAGAGTACATACATAAGCTTGTAAGAAATAAACTGAGGCTACTAGCCTGAGCAAGCTGTAGCCTCCTCTCTTTTTCTGACATTTCAGTTGCTGACTTTTCCTCTGTGACTCACATAACACAGGGTGCATAAAGTCCTTGTGCAATTTAAAACAGTTTAATGTTAGGTCTAGGCTAAAGTAGAAAAATGCCAGTTAACTGCTGACAAATTCCTGGGCTGCAAGCCCTCAACAAAATGGAATAAGTCTGGTTCATTCCCAAGATAGATGGGAAAGTACTCACTGACTTCTTGCTTGACTAACTCCTGGGCCTGGGAAACGAACTAACTATCCCCAGACTGACCTTTAAACAATACCAGGTGGAGAGAATCCTGAGACAAAGATGTATGGAGAAAAGTACTGGAACTAAGATGTACGGGAAAATATTAAAACAAAGATGTATGACGTATAGCTAACTAACTGCAGAATTCTGCTTCTGTGCAATGCTTGCTACTCCACCTGAATGCACCTGGCCAGCCTGCGTGCCAACCAGGATGCAGATCGAGCCTTAAAAACCTGACTCCTTAAGCACTCGGGGCTGCTCTCAGAAACCCCATGTTGGGACACTGAGGCAGTCACCGGCTGGCCCTTCAATAACAGGACTCTGCTGTAAATTTGGCTTGTTTGGCAGTGCTGTATTTGTGGAACTCCTGGGAACAACATTAACATAGTAAATTACACACTACTACACAAGAACGTAATGTCCACCCTGTGTGTGTGTGTGTGTCCATGTACACATACACACACACACACACACGTTTTTTGGGTTCTTTTTTTTTTTTTTTTGAGACAAGGTTTCACTCTTTCACACAGACTAGAGTTCAGTGGTGTCACCATAGCTCTCTGCAACTGAAAACTCCCGGGCTTGAGTGATTCTCCTGCCTCAGCCTCACAAGTAGCTGGGACTACAGGTGTGCACTACCAAGTCTGGCTAACTTTTCTATTTTTTATAGAGATAGGGTCTCGCTGTTCTTCAGGCTGGTCTTGAGCTCTTATGCTCAAGCAATCTTCCCAACTTGGTCTCCCAAAGTGCCAGGAATTACGGTTTGGGGACACTGTGCTCAGCTTTTACTTATATTATCCTATGGAATACTTAGGTTGGAGTATTTGTCCATTTTTACTGATCTGTGCCTCCTGAAAATCCAAGTGATTAGCCCAAATCACTTGGTCAAGGGCACAGACAAGAATTAAATCACTATCTGCTCAGTGCAGGTCTCTCTCTCTAGAGCCTGCACATTTTAGGAATGAGTCAATGTAGTTCACAGAATTACATCTGGGATTCTTTAGTGAATCTGCCTCAAAGTGACACCTTCAGCATATTGTTTAATACTGGTCGTGCTGACATTACATTACGACACTAAAAAGGAGAAAATGATTACTAAGAAAAGAACTTCAGTGCGTACCCTTGTTTCAAATGAGAAAACATCCCAAATAGTGCAAAGAATCTCCAGAATGATCAGTGTGGTCAAAAAAATGAATACCTATAGCCCACACATGCAAAAATTTTTCAACTTGGGGCCCAGTTTAAAACAAAAAGTTAAAACAAAGAAAAAAACTTGCTATGTTCTTAAGAACAAAAATGATTTTATTTACCTTTGTCTTGCCAATGCCTAGCATGGTACCTGGCATACAGAAAGAGCTTCAGTATCTGCTGGATAATTACAGCAATAGCACGCTCATGTTTAAAACCATAAAAAGCAGTAACTTCTCTCGAGTTGCTAAAGAGAAAAACAAATATCTGAATAGAGGTTCTTGCCTATGTACAGTGTTTTCTCATTTTCGGAGACACATAAAAGTTATAGTAATTAAGAGAAGCGACTCTGAAGCCCAGGTTTCTATGAAAAGTCTGTTCAAGACCATGTTGGCTTCCCTAACCCGCTCCTCAAATCCTTCCTGGCTCGGTACGTGGCCCGTATTCCACATTCCATAACGTATCTGTGGCAGCCACATTCCACTTCCAGGTACCAAACTCTGAGTTAGCTACCTGTTGTTGCCTTCCGATGTCGTATAAAATTAGCATCTGGAAACAACGAACATTTATTATCTCACAGTTTCTGTGTATCAGGAATCTGGGTGTGGTTTGCTGGGTGTCTGTGGGTCAAGGTTTCTCCCATGGCTGCCGTCAGGGCACTGCTGGAGGCTGTAACCATCCCAAAGTACAGGGGAGGGTGCTGGACATGGGGCCACCTTCCATCTTCCCTAGCAGCTGGCCAAAGACTTCAGCGCCTTGCCACGTGGGCCTCTCCACAGAGCAGTTTAACCTGGATACCCGGCTGCCTGCAAAGCAAGAAAATGAAAAAGGTGAAGCCTTTTATACCTCACAGGGGACTATTCAATTTGTTAGGCTGGGTCCCCCCCCCCCACACACACCTAGGGTAAGGAGTCACACAGAACAGGAACTCCAGAGATGGGGGGTCCCTGGGGCCACCTGCCACATTTGCATTCTCACCACACCCGTCTTGCTTTTCCGTTTCTTTGCTCATTCCCGCTTCCTTCCAGCAGTTCCTGTGAGTCCTGGCCCAGGAATGACACCCAGCACTGGCAGCACAAAGCCCGAGAACACTAAAGATCCAGTGAAGTAACTGTTTCCCAGGCTCCAGCCACTCACCATTTTACTCACATCATGGACTTCTTAAACCTGTTCTTACTCCACATCTTGCTTTAAACTGACTGTCTTTAAAGGATGGCCTTATCCCAGCGCCAGACGCCCACTGACATCACCTAGGGAGGCTGTTCGAGCTGTAGGTGAAGGGTCACGGATGACAGGGGAAAGCCCTTCACTGCCCACACCTGTGTTACCTGCACCTGACCCCACCCACGTGGTCACCAGTGGGGAGGTGACAGCTTATCTGAGAAGAGACCTCTCTTCTGCCTTTGGAAACAGCCCCCCAGCTCTGCTCCTCATGCTCCCCTACTCCACCCTCCACACCATCCCCCGCCCTGAGCCCTTCAGGGTATTCATCAACCAAGGGGCCAAACGACCTTACAGCCACAGACGCATTCACCGAAAACAGACTTCTCTGTTGGCTTTTTGAAAAAGGAACGGGAGCGTTGTTGTGGCCACTTGCGACCCCCAGTGGTAGAGAAGGGAAAATACGTCTCCTGATGTCGGTGTGAGGGAGGAAGCGCCTCTCATCAGCCCCTGGAGCCTCTGCTCACAGGACAAATGCAAAACAATGTCTACAGGGGGCTAAAGCAACCACACAAACAATAAAACACCTCTGCCGCTCACCTCTTGTCCTGAGCACTTTAATTCACATCTCAGGCAAGCAGCAATTGGCATCTCCAAAAACACACAGAAGGTATGAGTGCTCTGTTGCATCTTGCCCTTGGCCTTTTGGAGCTTGAAGACTGCTTACGACTAAACACACATCTGGACAGACGGCCCGAAAAAAGGGACATCTGGTTGACCTTTGTCTCTTCTCTTCAGTACTAGCCCAGAGCTTAGCCCAGCCCTGGCAGAGGTGGCTGCTCACACAAGAACTTCTGAGCAGCATTGGGGGCGGCAGGCAGGCCAGAATGAGGGTGGTTTGGGTGTGTTACAGATTCTGCAATAAAACGAAAGGTTGGGTAGAGTTATTTATTCATTTATAAAATATTAATGGAGTACCCACTGGATGCCTTAAACTGTTTTACTCAACAGACAAAAAGACTCTGCTCTCATGAAGCTTATGTTCTAGGCAGTGAATATTACATTCTTGTCTTTACTTAAATCTGTGGTTTTCAACTGATGTGCCATGACAGGATCTTGGGTGTACTGTGAAAAATTTTAAAGATCATTAATTAGGCTTGGCTCCTGTAGCTCAGCGGCTAGGGCACCAGCCACATATACCAGAACTGGTGGGTTCAAATCCAGCCTGAGTCTGCCAACAGCAATAACAACTACAACCAATAAATAGCCAGGCGTTGTGGCGGGTGCCTGTAGTCCTAGCTTCTTGGGAGGCTGAGGCAAGAGAATTGCTTAAGTTCAAGAGTTGGAGGTTGCTGTGAGCTGTGACACCACAGCACCCTACCCAGGGTGACAGCTTGAAACTCTATCTCAAAAAAAAAAAGAAAAAAAATCGTTAATTAAATTGTTTTCAAAAGAAGCTCAAAGCACCATAAGTATATTCTCTCTCTCTTTTTTTTTTTTTTTTGCAGTTTTTGGCCAGGGTTGGGTTTGAACCCACCAACTCTGGCATATGGGGCCAGCGCCCTACTCCTTTGAGCCACAGTAGCCACCCAGTATATTCTTTTTTTTCACTCTGTTTTTTTTTTGAGCCACATAATTGAAGTGTGTTGCAGAAGCTTAACTATAGGTTCAAGTGTGCCATGAGATGAAAAGGGTGAAAACCACTGTCTTAAAACCTGGGCCCTAGACCCCCCGAGATGGAAAGAAACCTCAGTGATGACCCGGCACCTTTCCTCTACCAGGGATTACTGAAGCCCACTGAAGTCATGATGTGCTTGGCCTGAGGTCACAGAAAAAGACTCAACAGACCTTAAACAAGAGCACAGTTTCCCAACTCTAGATCAATGTTGAGACAATGACAGCTAAGGATGCCTTTGGGAAATTAAGAGAGCTAGAGAATGAACATATTTTAATATATTGATTTGTTTCAAAAGAAACCAATATTTCAGCACATCCATTGATGAATTAACTAGAGAAACAGAAGTAATGATGTCTTTTGGTTTTAAAAGCAAAGTACTCTCAGGGACTCACAGACTTCTTAGAAGACTGTCTGCTCCCCCCACCGAATCGGGACAGCATTCATCTAGAATCATCCTTCATGAGTAAGGGGGGGGCAGAGGCACATGTCACAGTAGAGGCAGTGAAATGTGGGAAGAGTTTCTCGAACATCGCCTCCATCCGAGTACCTTTACTGAGCAGGAAGACTAATTATGTCCCTGGGGACCCAAGGAGCTAATCCTAAACTACAGGAGGAGCAAAAATAAAATTGCTTTGAAGACTCACATTTTATTATAAAAATTCATGTCAATATTGCCTTCTGATGCACAAGTATGTCACTATGTTTAGCATAAGAATGATATTTGCATCTAACTCTCTGAATAAAATCAACTCTGCAGGAGAATATACCACCTTTATACTGAATACCTTACTTATGACCCCTGGGCCTCAGGGTCTTCAGTTTGAGGGGCATAGAGACAGTGGTAACCATCATACAGCCAGGCAGACCTGATTCTGACCCCAATCCTTCTGTTTCCAATCTCTGAGATGCCAGCAAATTAACTTGCTGCTCACAAACGCAGTTTTCTTATTTGTAAAAGCAGTGCAGAGCTCTGAGCTCTAGAGAGGGCCAGAACCACTGAGAATGGCAATGCCATTGTCAGCACAGGGTTTTGGAAGTTACCAAGCATTTCCACACTTCCACGAGTTAACTTTGATAGGGCACCTTGATGTGGTGGGTGTTGTACCCAGAGTACCTCATCCCCATAGACCCCCAGGGAGCTGAATCCAATATGAGAACAAAAGAGTTTTTATTATTCAAACTCGAGTTCAGGCTCTTGGTTGCCTGAGGCAGCAGGTCTCGGAAAGAGCCCCCCTGATAGGGCAGGTCAGGTATTTATGAGGTTAGGGTATGGGAACAAGGGGGTGGTTTCTGATTGGTTGGGCCCTGTTTCTGTACCATATTAGGACTCCTGTAAGCCGATTGGCTTTGGCCAGGGGAGTTGGCTGCTTGTGATTTTTATAGCTTATCTGGGAACTGAGCTGGGCTATGGTATTCAAAATTGCCACCATCAGTGAAGATGGAGCCTCCCATGGTCTCTCTTGGGCAGAGAGCAGGCTCTGGAAGCCAGTTAATGTCAGCTTATGCTCCGCTCTGCCACAGAGCAGCTCTCTGAAGCTCCTTTGTGAGAGAGGCATGATAATAACTTGGCAGGTTACGATGATGACTGAGATCCTGTGTAAGACGTGTAGCCCTCAGTTAAGTGGGAAGGCTCCCCAGGGCCTGGGGAGAGCTGCAGCAGGTGACCAGGGGTCTGACTCTCACTAGCTGAGTAGCCTTGGGCAAGTTAGCTACCATTGTCTACCTCAGTTTCCTTTGTCCATCAAATAAGGATGAAAATCGCACCTTCGCAGAGAACTGTGGAGGTAGAATGAGTGAATATAAGACACACTCACAATAGTGACTAACTCAGAAGGTTGAGTGGGTGTGTTAGCATGGGAGTGAGGAAGGCAGAGGCTTAGAGAGGTTCCCCTCCATCAACCTGACTTCCCTTTCCCAGGTGAAACAACTTGGACTTGAACTCATGTTATCTAATTCCAGATTCCAGTGGTTTCTCACCCTGCCCCACGCAGGACTGGGGCATGCATCCCCTATAGTAATTTATCTCCCACTAAATTCTCAACCCCCTGGGGCATGCCCAAGGAAATCAGTACCCACAGAGCACCCCCAAATACAAACAGTAAAAATTCTCAGGCTAATTACTTCTGGTTCAGGAAATAATGCATTACTCCTTCCTGGAGAGGTTGGAGAATAGACAAAAGCTCTATGTCTTGTGACTCTATTGGAATTTCTCTCTGGGTCTATGCTCCAGGGAGGTACCATTGTTCTGATATGTACATGAGCCCGACACAGTTGTAAAATGTAAAAACTAGATCATGTCATCTGAAGAAAAAAAATCAGGCTTTTAAAGAATTGAAGTTAGTTCTGTTCAGAGACTTACTAAGGATTGCAGTCCGGGAGAGTCTTCCAAGGAGTTCCTGTTAGACGGCTCCAAAGTAGCATTTCAGCCCACAGCTTGTGTATCAGGTGACAGAGGTCTGCACGCCCTCCAAAGCTACATTTGGCTGTGAGGAAGGAAAATTGAGTAGGTGTTGTGTGCGGGATGAGAAAAGAATTTTTCTAGACCAAAATTAGGATATCAAAGTGCAAGTTTATTTTATCTTAGAAGGAGAGAGGGAGTGACAGAAGGGATGAGAGTCGGCAAAGGGAGAGAAATCAGGGAGGTGGTGTGACCGTCCAAAGACAGAACAAAAGAATGTCCACCCTGCTGTCCGGTGCCTAGGTGCATTTAAGGGGGGTGAAGAGCAACAGAAGGTAACTGTAGTCTAATCTATAAGGGATTGTGAATGCAACGGTTGTGTGCATGTGTTTTTTCAGAGAGGCTGAAGGCAGACTTTTTAAATGGGTGTCTTTGGTTTTATTTATAGGTGTCTAGGAACCATCTTAGACTATGGGAACGGATTTTGAAAGTCAGATTTAGTCAACAAGTCTAGCAATTATAACGATAATTTATGTATTTATTTTGTCTGTTGGGCTCCCCATGGCTTGATGGCTTATGAAAACAGAATCCCATGGGGAGGGGGCACAGCAAGAGAAAGAGAAAGCAAGCAGGTGGAGAGATAGATTGATTTTAGTCCTTACTGAGAACCTATAAGTTAATACCTTGTCTTTCATTGTTCTGGAGACACCATTCATATACCCAGGTGCTCAGAAGTTCAACTAGGGCAAACTCTCATGGAGGTTTGGGTGCAAGAGTACATGGGGTTATAAATTACACAGGCATAATCGTCCATCCTGTCAGACGTGATCTTCTGCGCAGGAAAAGGCCAGGGCTAGATCACTGAACTTGCATTTTCTATAAATGCAGTGATGCAGGCAAGAGGCGTGAGCGGCTGTGCTCTAACCTGCCTGTCGTCTTCACGCATTCTCTGGAGTGCTGCGCCCAGCCACTGAGTCGGGAGTCTGTGAGGCTGTGCTGACCAGTGCAGTAGCCTCTTGGCTTCTTCATGGCAAGGGCCAGCAGAACGTCCACCATGTTGTCTCTCAACCATTTTCTCCAAATAGATAAGGAAATCAAGGTCCAAGGAACATAGCCCCCTGACCTATACTCCTACATTTATTTTGATCTCTTTGATAACAATTGCACACTTCCTCATTCCAGCCCCACCAAGAATACCCCTCTACGGAATAGGAAAAAACAAACCACTTTTCTTACTTTATTACTTTACTTTTGACACCAGATGTGTGGTTTTCCATATCAAGTCATCCTCCAATCATCTGGAGACACTACCTGGTGTCTTAAAATTTAATTCTGGGAGTAACAAGCCCAGACCCTACGAATTAAGGACTCAATCCATCAAGTGCACCCCTCACTTCAAATGCCAATTGCAAGCCCCAGATGTGGCCTGTACTTTTGACCTGCTACCAACAGAGGGCTCCCACCTCCTCTTCCTGGGGTTTGCTAGACTTGGGCCTCTTCTTCCTGAGGTTCCCAGAACTCAGGGAAACACTTATACTTACTGGTTACTACAAAGGATATTGCAAAGGGCAGATAGGAGCTGCCAGATGAAGAGGTACCTGAGGCAAAGCCTGTGGAAAGGAACACAGATCTCCCACCTTCTCTGGGCATGCCACATGCAAGATACCTCCATTTGTGCGGCAACCCAGAGCTCTGCGAATTCTTTCTTTTGGGGTTTTCATGGAGTCTTCATTACACAGTCATGACTGATTACATCACTGGCATCAGTGATTAACTCAAACTTTAGTCCTTTTTCCCTTTCTGGAGTTGGGGTGGGGTAGGGCTGAAAGTTCTAACCCTTAATAAAAGGCTTGGTTCCCCTAGTGACCAGCCCCCAACCTGATGATACAGGAGCCTTAGCCTTAAGTCTTTCAAAAGGCACACAAAAAGATAGGTATCCCTTTGGAGATTCCAAGGGTCTTAAGGGAGGAAGGATGAAATCTAAAATGTGTATTTCTTAGTGTGTCACAGCATCACATCCACCTGTTAACACGATTAGCCATCCTCTGCAGGTCTGTGTCCAAAATTGCAAACGTTCCCCTCTCCTTGCAAGCTCCAACATCCTTCTGGCCTTGCTTTCTCTCAGCTTATGACCTTCCTCCAGTACACAGAGAAAATGGAAGGAAAAGTCTGTTGCATCAGAGGAAATGTCAGTTGCTTTCACAAGCTCACTGACCACCTTGACCCCCTCACCGACCACTGCCTTGACCCCCTCACTGACCACCTTGAACCCCTCAATGACCACTGCCTTGACCCCCTCACTGACCAGTGCCTTGACCCTCTCACCGACCACCTTGACCCCCTCACCAACCACTGCCTTGACCCCCTCACCAACCACTGTCTTGACCCCCTCACCGACCACTGCCTTGACCCTCCCACTGACCACTGCCTTGACCCCCTCACTGACCACCTTGACCCCCTCACCGACCCCTGCCTTGACCCCCTCACCGACCACTGCCTTGACCCTCTCACCGACCACCTTGACCCCCTCACCGACCCCTGCCTTGACCCCCTCGCTCTTACCTGCTCCTGCAGAACAGGGGTCCTTGTCCAGGGCAGTGCTTGGGTCCCACCCCTGCCTTCTTGAGGAACTTACACTGATTTTCCTTGTTCTCATAAATCTCCCGTATCTCCAATCTCTCTCTCTCCTGGGTCTTTCTAATCCTATCTTGAAAACCTAACGGAAATCTTTCTCGATCTCATACTTCTTTCCAGTTACTTCCTTACCCTTCGCTTCCCCTTCGCAGCCAGTTTTCTTCAGGGTTGTTCGACTTCAAAGCACTTCATTTTGTCACCTCTCATCCCCACCAACCTCTCACCTCTATTACACAGCCAATGACACCATTGGCCAAGGTCACCAATGAGTGACCTCTATGCCAATTTATTGTTAAACAAAAATGATGGGAGGCCATTGTTTTGGACTGAGCTACTGTACTAGGCCCCAACAGTCCAGACCAGGTCACTCTTGCTAAATACCAAATAGTCCAATTGAAACTTTAAGGAAGCAGATAGAACCTAAAACTGGCCAGGTTTTCCTGAATTTAGATTTCATTCTGTCTGAGCCAGCATAATAAGGAAGTTCCCCTCTGCTTTAACCCTTACAAAAATGTAGCAATTCTGATTTAACGTACTTTTTGCTGTGAGTTCGATAGAATTTTGCTGTCGTTTATTTTTCTATTGTTCTGTTTTGCTTCCACCTTGGAAAACTCACTGTCCTGTTTTTAACTGGTGGGAGCTCTTGTTTTATTCTATAGAGTGGAGGCTTCCCTAGATCATGAATCATGAATAAAAGAAAATTAGATCTACAACTTAATTAGTTATAATTTTGTCTTTTGGGGCAATTCATAAGTTCAAGATCTGTATCTCTGAAAACAAAAAAAGCAAGATCTGTGTCTTGGCATCTACTGTGCCACAGACTCCGTGCCAGGCGCTGGGAATACACTGTAAATAGACAGACAACCGTCTCTGTCCTCGTGTGTTACCCGCTGGTAACTGGTCAACTCTAGGATGCTAAAGGCTCACACGAGACATTTCAGTTTTCGATTTACTTCATTGGAAGCTGATTATTTGCTAATTTTTGAAATACCTTTTATGGGGGATTACTTTTCTTGAAAGGCTGATACTTTCCTTTGTCAACTTATTATCATCCTCCCTGATGTTGACTAAAGGAAAAAAGAATCAAACTTTTTAAAGAATTCAAAGGTCGTACTGAGGACTAAGGCCTACAGCCCAGAATGGGTCTGTCTCATTGTGTTGACATCGTACTTGTATCTCAGGTGGTGGGGTTTGGTATGTGCAAAATTCCATCCAATGCATTCAAAGTACATTAAGTCAGAATTGCATCAAGGTTTGGGGTTTTAGGCTTGGCGCCTATAGCTCAGTGGTTAGGGTGCCAGCCACATACACTGAGGCAGGTGGGTTTGAATCCAGCCGAGGCCTGCTCAACAATAATGACAACTGGAACAACAATAAAATAAGCCAGATGCCGCAGTGGGCTCCTATAGTCCCAGCTGCTTGGGAGGCTGAGGCAAGAGAATCATTTAAGCCCAAGAGTTAGAGGTTGCTGTGAGCTGTGATGCCACAGCACTCTACTGAGGGCGACATAGTGACCCTCTGTCTCAAAAAAAAAAAAAAAAGGAGAAGAAGAAGGAGGAGGAGGTTTGGGTGTAAAAGACAGAACTGTTGTGGTCATTTATCTTTCAAGGGCCAGAGATCTGGCTGGGGAGGCACGTGCTCCATCCCATTTTGTCTTCAAAGCATCTTCCAGAGACTGCGTGCTGTTTCAGAGTCAAGGGTTTACGCAGAAATGACTAACCATGGATTTCTATGTTTGCTACTTGGTCTCATGCTGACCTTTTAATTTTTCATTCATTTTTTTAATGCAACACATTTTTATTGCAGACCAAGTATGTGCTAGTCACTTTTCTAGGTGCTGGGAAACAGCAATGAAGAACAGAAGGATAAAAGTCTGCCTTTGTGAAGCTCATGATTTAGTGGGAAGGTGGGAGTAGGGCAAGTAGGGCAGTTAGGGTCACTTCCCCAGAAGGCGACGTGGAGCTGAGGAAGCAAACTTCACATCACCAGAGAGGGAAAAGCATCCCACGCAGAGGGGACTTCCGGAGTGGATGCCCTAGTGCAGGGACCAGAGCAGTTGACAATAAGGTCAGAGTTGCAATGGGGGAATAGTGCACGTCCGCCATGAGGATTACGGCTCCACTCTGAGTGAGCTGAGGGCTGCTGGCGGGTTGAACCTGAGGAGACACGGGATCTGACATCAGCCAGATCACCAGACAGGAAACAAGGAGGGTGGCTTGGACGAGGGCCATGAAAGTCATGGAGCCCTCCAGAAGCCTGCAGAACTCCCCAGGGCTTGGCCAGCTATGGCCTGTTCTCCCTGAGGTGAGACCCAGGGAGTGAGACGTGGTTTAGGTGACCCTGTCTCCAGTAGTGACAGTTGCCTTCTATTCCTGGGCAAATCCCAGTTAGGCATCTTCCCTGAGTCACTGTTCCCATTTGGTGTTCTCAGCATCCCCTCAAATAGAGCCCAATGTGTCCCACAAAACATGCCCCCCATCAAGTGCTAAGAAGACATTTGGAAATTTATCTTTGATACCTGCCTCCTGCTTCACCTCAAAATTCGTTTCACTCCACGCTTGGACTCATCCCGTTCTCTCCAAGCCGCCGTCGTGTTTGCATCAGCCTCTCAACCAGACGCACGACTCCTGCCCCGGTGTCCCTTCACCCGTCCCTTCCCAAGATTCTGGCATGGGAGGTTTAAAATGCAGGTCTCACCAGGGTGGTTAGGGTCTACACCCTTGGTTAAATTCCCTACGTGCCTTCCCGTTACTCCTTGATAAATGCCAACGTTCTTGCAAAACAAAATCTCCAGCACATTTGAGCTACCTCATCCTTCCCTACATCTCCAGCTTTATCCTGTGCTCTCTCAGTCTTTCTGTTCACTCTGGTAGATTTAATTTTCTGTGGCCCTTTCCAGCTCAGGGACTTTGCACGTGATCCTCCTAGAAAGTCCTTCCATGGCCCCTCTATCTTCTTTGCCCTCCAGGTCTCAGCATCTGAGCTTTCTCAGGAAAACACCCACGATCCCCGAATGAAGTGAGAGCTCTCTCCCCACAAGCTCACGCCACTCCCAATGTCTCGGTCATGGCTTCAGCACAGCTAGATTCACGATGTTCCCTCTTACAAGCTCCACACCATATCTGTCTTCTCAGCACGGTATCTCCAGTTCAGGGTCTGTTTCCTTTTGTTTGATAGCTTTCCAGAATCTGACCCTTTTATCCTCCAATTTTATTTTTAGTAAGTTATTTTTATTTTTAAGTTGACAAATAATAATTGCACATATTCGTGGAGTACATAGTGGTTTTTCAGTATGTTGTACTGTGATCGGATGAGGGTAATTAGCTTATCGATCACCTCAAACATTTACCATTTCTTTGTCCATCCACTGTCCTCCTTCCCAGCTGTTTGATAGTGTATAATATATTATTATTACTCTAGTTCTCCTATAGTGCTATAGAACACTAAACTATCAGTGTTACTAATAGCAATACTATTACTACTGCTACCTAGCTGTAGTTTTGCGTCCTTTAATAAATCTCCTCCTAGCATCCTTTCCTCTTACTCCCTAGCCTCTAGTACGCACTGTTCTCCTTCTTACTTCTTGTAATGAACTTTTTGTTAGCTGTGTCATGAGTGAGAATAGGCCCTTTGTAACGTTTTGTTCCTGACTTCTTAACATAATGGTGGATTGGTGGATTGAGGGTGACTATTTTTTTTTTTTTTAAGAGACAGGGTCTCCCTGTCATCCAGGCTGGAGTATAAGGCACAATGGCATATTCAGAGCTCACTGTGACCCTGAACTCCTGGGCTCCAGGGAGCCTCCTGCCTCACCCTCCTGAGTAGTTGGTCCTGTGGAGGTGCCACCTTGCCCAGCTACTTCTTTTCTTTTTTTTTAGAGATAAGGTCTTGCTATTTTGCTGAGACTGGTCTTAAACTCTTGGTGTCAGCTTCCACAGTCACTGGGATTTACAGCCCATCTTGTAAACTTGAATTAGTAAGAATATTGACACCATGCACATGTTCTAGTTCTGCCCAAATTGATTGGCACTGTTGAAACAGGATCCCAAAGCTGAGATGGAGCATCTGCTTCCAGCTCTCAGGCCTCGGGGTCACCAGCAGCAGCTCCAAGAAGATCCGCGCAGGTGGGCTAAGCCAGGCCAGGACTGGAGATGGAGAGAACGAAGATGGAAGAGAAAAAGAAGAGAAAGACTGCTCATAGACTCAAGGTTACGGGTTTCTAGGCTACACATTTTCACAGAAGCTCAGCTTCCCCTATGTGAGGGGAAAATAAGGCCATTTCAAGGCTAGTTCAGTATCAGATTAATATGTGACTATTCCTTTTTATTTTATGTTTTTAACATGTATTTTATTATTCTTCATTACATTATTCCCCCCCACCCCCCAGTGGTAAGACAATATATTTACAGAAAAGGATATAGAAAACACTAAAGCTCCTGGTAGAGGGAGAGAATTCTAGTGGGGAGAGAGAAGCTCTCTCCGTTTCTCTTCTGGTCTTTCCCCATCTCCTCCTTTAGGCCTTTAGTCTCAGGGTATATATAGGTGTGTGGGTTCCTTGGCCAGGAAACGAATGAATGCAGTCCCTTCTGCCAGGGGCAAGGTGAATGAATGTATCAATGAATGGATATAGTCCATTCATGGAATTGAGGCCTAGGAAATTCACAAGAAATTGACCTAGGCATAGGACATGGGGGTTCCACATTTAGTCCTAAGTGTGAAGAGACGGAGACACCAAGGCACAGATGTCTCCTCAGATGTCCAGCCTTTTTGGCAATTGGAGCCTCTGGTGGAGGTTGGAGGTCCCCCTCCTTGCCTGTCATCCAGCCTGCTGGGTCTTCAGCTGGCTGCCGCACCACCGACACTGCCAAGGAGGAGGCGGCAGGTCTGCCAGCCCCGCTGAGCTGGCTAGGGCGCCAATTGTCCTGCATCAATTCTCCCTCTCTGAGTAGAAACTCTAACTGCTGTTAGGGAAAAGGGGTGAAGATTCGATCTAACTGCTTCCTGCTGAATCTGATAGAAGGGGGCAGTTAGGGTTTCTCCAGAGGGAGAGTGATACAGGGGTTCATGGCCTGGAACCATCTTTATTGCGTGTGGCTTGATGACATTTCTGGAAAACATAAATCTGATTAGTGTAATTAGTAATAGGGAAAGGTAGAACAGCATCAGGTCAGAAGCACTTATTCAATGATGCTAAAAGAAAACCATATTAGTCATAGATGAGACAAAGGCAGGTGGGCAGAAGCTGGAACTGACAGCTAAGTGTCAGACTGTGCCCGCCCCAACACAGACTGCAGCCAAGACAGACACCCCAGCTCTTGGCAATGGTAGAGACTGGGGCTGAGTCGCAGTTTCTGTGAACTCTAACAGCATCTGATCTGTAAGGGAATATGGCTGGGAAAGAAACAAATTCTGTGAAATTGTTCTGTTCTGTAAGCAACATCAATCAGGGGCAGGGCTGGAACTGAGTGAACTGCCCCAGCCTCCATTAAGCACCCCAGGGTATTAGGCCTTAGCTCCCCCTACCGGATAGTGGCAGAGAGCAGAGGCCTGGCCAAGGAGACATAGATCTCCCTGTGACTCAGGCAGGCACAACCCCCTGGACCATCTGCTCAGTGGAGGGAACTGGTCATAGCCCTGAAAGGTTACCAGTGACTGGGCGTGACAGAGGTGGAGAAGGAGGAATCAACCTTCCCAGACTAGTTCATTTGCTGGGTGGGTCCTTCTGACCTCACGGAGCACTGGAGTGAGTCATACTTTAGCTGCCAGCAGACCCCTGCTATCTAGTTGCCAGAGAGCTTTTGAACTCTCCCACCTGAGACTGGTGCTGACTGGGACAATTGATTTGGACCTCTTGAACTGGGTTAATCACCTGAGGACTATCCAAAGTGGTGCCCTGGGTGTGTGGTTGTGGTAAAGTTTGATTTTCCTTTTCCAGTTGTTGCCCGTGGGGGTGAGGTGGGGTGACCTAATTGCTGGTATTTCTCTACAGCTGAGACTTCAACCCAGAATAACTTATTCACTAGATCAGGACAGAGACCAGCTGAAAACAAGACAGAGCCACTTAGCTTTACCACACCAAGCACCCCCAGTTTCTCAGGCCATAGCACTTGTACGCATCCTTGGCAAAGTTCTAAGGGAAAAGGTACCACACCAAAGGCCCCCAGTTTCTCAGGCCATAGCACTTGTATGCATCCTTGGCAAAGTTTTAAGGGAAAAGGTACAGACATCAGTTTCAGCTCTTGAGCAAAGGACTGGTTAATTACTACTCCAGGAGCCCCCAACCCAACTTCACCTTATCTGCTCATCTAGCCAAAAGGTGTAAAAAAAAATAATGGGGCGGAATCAGTGCAAAAACTCTGGAAACATGAATAACCAGAGTAGACCAACTCCCCCAAGGAACAATTTGGTGGACACAACTGAAGATCCCATTCATAAATAGATGGCTGAGATGTCAGAAATCAAATTCAGAATTTGGATTGCAAATAAGATTAATAGAATGGAGGTAAAGTTGGAATTAGAAATTCAAGGAGCAATTCAAAAGTTGTCTCAAGAATTCGATGAATTCAAAGGCAAAATCACCAAAGACTTTTGACATATTGAGACATGAATTTGCAGCCCTCAAAGATCTGAGAAATACAGTAGAATCCCTCAGTAACAGAATGGAGCAAGCAGAAGAAAGGATTCTGACATCGAAGACAAAGCTTTTGAATGAACCCAAACACTCAAAGAGGAAGAGAAGTGGAGCACAAAAATGGATCATTCTCTCAGAGAGCTCTGGGACAATTTGAAGGAAACTAATATTTGCCTTATAGGAATTCCTAAAGGTGACAAGGTGGCTTGGAAAGGCACAGAGGCTCTTCTTCATGAGATAATGAAGGAGAACTTTCCAGACATGCCAAGATATTCTGAAATTCAGATAGCAGACAGTTTCAGAACCCCAGCACGACTCAACCCAAATAAGACATCTCCTAGGCACATTATAATTAATTTTACCAAAGTTAAAATGAAGGAGAAAATTCTGCAAGCAGCCAGATATAAGAAAACCATAACTGGGTGGCCCCTGTGGCTCATTGAGTAGGGTGCTGGCCCCATATACCAAAGGTAATGGTTTCAAACCCATCCTTGGCTGAAATGCAAAACAGAAAAGTAACCGGGTGTTGTGGTGGGTGCCTGTAGTCCCAGCTACTCAGGAGGCTGAGGCAAGAGAATCACTTAAGCCCAGGAGTTGGAGGTTGCTGTGAGCTGTGTAACACCACGGCACTCTACTGAGGGCGTTAAAATGAGACTCTGTTTCTACCAAAAAAAACCCAAAACAAACAAAAAACCATAACCTACAAGGGCAAGAATATTAGAATGACTACAGATCTCTCTGCTGAAAACTTTCAAGCTAGAAGAGGGTATTCATTGACTTTTAATGTCCTAAAACAAAATAACTTTCAACCTAGATTCCTGTATCCAGTGAAACTGAGTTTCATTTATGATAGAGAAAGTCAATACTTTAATGACATTCATATTTTAAAGAAATTTTCCATAACTAAACCAGCTCTCTAGGATATTCTTAGACCTATCCTCCATAATGACCAGTGCAATCCTCCACCACAAAAGTAAACTCACTTAGAAACTTTTGATCAAATTCCAAATTCCAAAGTGGCAAAAGGATTTAAAATGTCCACTGGACTTTCGAAAAACTTGATACCCAAAATTCTAGCAGGCTTATCAATGTTTACAATTAACGTGAATGGCTTAAATTGCCCTCTAAAAAAGCACAGGTTGGCTGACTGGATACAAAAACTCAGGACAGATATCTGCTGAATACAAGAATCTCATCTTACCCTAAAAGATAAATATGGTCTTAGGGTGAATGGATGGTCATCTATACCCCAGGTAAATGGAAATCAGAAAAAAGCAGGTGTTGCAATTTTATTTACAGAGACAGTAGGCTTTAAACCAATAAAAGTAAGGAAAGATAAGGATGGTGACTTCATATTTGTTTAGGGTAACACTCAACATGATGAGATTTCAATTATTAACATTTATGCACCCAACCAGAATGCACCTCAATTTATAAAAGAGACTCTAACAGAGGTGAGCAAGTTGAGTTCCTTCAGCACCATAGTAGTCAGAAATTTTAGCATTCCTTTGGCAGTATTGGATAGAACCTCCAAAAAGAAGCTAAGAAAAGAAATTTTAGACTTAAACTTAACCATTCAACAATTAGATTTAACAGACATCTACAGAACATTTCACCCTAACAAAACTGAATACAGGCTTGGCACCTACAGCCTAAGTGGCTAAGGCACCAGCCACATACACCAGAGTTGGCAGTTTCGAATCCAGCCTGGGCCTGCCAAATAACAATGACAAGTACAACCAAAAAATAGCCAGGCTCTGTGGCAGGCACCTGTAGTCCCAGCTACTTGGGAGCCTGAGGCAGGAGAATCAGTTAAGCCCAGGAGTTGGAGGTTGCTGTGAGCTGTTCTGCCATGGCTCTCTACCTAGGGTGACAGCTTGAGGCTCTGTCTCAAAAAAAAAAAAAAAATAAAAATAAAAAACAAACTGAATACACATTTTTCTCATCAGCCCATGGAACATACTACAAAATTGATCACATCTTAGGTCACGAGTCTAACCCCAGAAAATTTAAAAGAATAGAAATTATTCCTTGCATCTTCTCGGACCATTATGGAATAAAAGTTGAGCTCCATAAAAATAAAAATCTGCATACTCATACAAATGCATGGAAACTAAATAACCTTATGCTGAATAATAGCTGGGTCATAGAGGAGATTAAGAAAGAAATCACCAAATTTTTGGAACAAAATGACAATGAAGACATGAATTATCAGAACATCTGGGATACCACAAAGGCAGTCATAAGAGGGAAATTTATGACACTGCAAGTCTTCCTCAAGAGAAAAGAAAGAGAGGAAGTTAACAACTTAATGTGATATCTCAAGCAAGTGGGAAAGGAAGAACATTCCAATCCCAAACCGAGCAGAAGAAAAGAAGTAACAAAAATTAGAGCAGAATTAAATGAAATTGAAAACAATAGGATTATACAACAGAACAATAAATCAAAAAGTGCGTTTTTTGAAAAGGTCAGTAAAAATAGATAAACCTTTAGCTAACCTAACCAGGAAAAAAAAAGAGTAAAATCTCTAATTTCATCAATCAGAAATGGTAAAGACGAAATAACAACAGACTCCTCAGAAAGTCAAAAAATCCTTAATGACTATTACAAGAAACTCTATTCTCAGAAATATGAAAATCTGAAGGAAATAAACCAATACCTGGAAGCACGTCACCTTCCTAGACTAAGCCAGAATGAAGTGGAAATGTTGAACAGGCATATATCAAGTTTTGAGATACCATCAACTATACAAAATCTCCCTAAAAAGTAAAGCCCAGGACTAGATGGCTTCACTTCAGAATCCTACCAAACCTTTAAAGAGGAACTAGTGCTTAGATTACTCAATCTTTTCCAAAATATAGAAAAATAAGGAATACTAGCCAACACATTCTTTGAAGCAAAGATCACCTTGATCCCTAAACCAGGAAAAGACCTAACAAGAAAAGAAAAATCACTAATGAATATTGATGCAAAAATATTCAACAAGATCCTAGCAAACAGAATCCAGCAACACATCAAACAAATTATACACCATGACCAAGTGGGTTTTATCCTAGGGTCTCAAGACTGGTTCAATACGTAAATCTATAAATATAATTTAGCACATAAACAAATTAAAAAACAAAAACCATATGATTCCTTCAATTGATGCAGAAAAAGCTTTTGATAATATCCAGCATCCGTTCCTGATCAGAACACTTACAGAAATGGGTATAGAAGGGACATTTCTTAAACTGATAGAGGCCATCTACAGCAAACACACAGCCAATATCGTATTGAATGGAGTTAATTTGAAATCATTTCCACTTGGATCAGGAACCAGGCAAGGTTGCCTATTGTCTCCACTGCTTTTTCACATTGTAATGGAAGTCTTAGCCATCACAATTAGGCTAGAAAAGGTGATCAAGGGTATACACATAGGGTCAGAAGAGATCAAACTTTCACTCTTCACAGATGATATGATTGTATATCTGGAAAACACCAAGGATTCACTCTTAGAAGTGATCAAGGAGACAGCAGTGTTTCAGGTTACAAAATCAGCACTCATAAATCTGTAGCCTTTATATATACCAACAATAGTCATGCTGAAAAAACAGTCAAGGACTCTATTCTGTTCACAGTAGTGCCAACAGAGATGAAACATTTGGGAGTTCACCTAACAAGGACGTGAAAGATCTCTATAAAGAGAACTATGAAACTCTAAGTAAAGAAATAGCTGAAGATGTTAACAAATGGAAAAACATACCATGCTCATGGCTTGGAAGAATCAACATTGTTAAAATGTCCATACCACCCAAAGCAATATACAATTTTAATGCAATCTCCGTTAAAGCTCCATTGTCATACTTTAGGGATTGCAAAAACATGATACTTTGTTTTATATGGAATCAGAAAAAACCTTGAATAGCCAAGACAGTGCTCAGAAATACAAACAAAGCAGGAGAAATTATGTTACCAGACCTCAGACTATACTATAAATCAATAGTGATCAAAACAGCATGGTACTGGCACAAAAACAGAGAGGTAGATGTATGGAGCAGAATAGAGAACCTAGAGATGAAGCCAGCTATTTACTGTTATTTGATCTTTGACAAGCCAATTAAAAACATTCAGTGGGGAAAATACTCCCTATTTGGCAAATAGTGGTGGGTGAACTGGCTGGCGACCTGTAGAAGACTGAAACTGGATCCACATGTTTCACCATTAATTAAGGTAGACTCTCACTGGATTAAAGATTTAAACTTAGGGTGTCGCCTGTGGCTCACTGAGTAGGGCGCTGGCCCCACATACCTAAGGTGGCAGTTTCAAACCTGGCCTTGGCTGAACTGCAAAAACAGAAAAATAGCCAGGGGATGTGGCTGGTGCTTGTAGTCCCAGCTACTCAGGAGGCTGAGGCAAGAGAATATCCTAAGCCCAGGAGTTGGAGGTTGCTATGAGGTATGTGACACCATGGCACTCTACCAAGGGCGATAAAGTGAGACTGTTTCTACAAAAAAAAAAAAAAAGAAAAAAAGAAAAAAGATTTAAACTTAAGACCTGAAACTATAAAAATACTAGAAGACAGTGTAGGGAAAATACTTGAAGAAATTGGCCTGGGTGAATACTTTATGAGGAGGACCCCCTGGGCAATTGAAGCAACATCAAAAATATATTACTAGGACCTGATCAAACTAAAAAGCTTCTGCACAGCCAACAACACAGTAAGTCAAGCAAGCAGACAGCCCTCAGAATGGGAGACGATATTTGCAGGCTATGCCTCTGACAAAGGTTTGATAACCAGAATCCACAGAGAACTCTAACATACTAGCAAGAAAAGAACAAGTGATCCCATCTCAGGGTGGGCAAGGGACTTGAAGAGAAAATTCTCTGAAGAAGACAGGCACACAGCCTACAGACATATGAAAAAATGCTCATCATCCTTAATCATCAGAGAAATGCAAATCAAAATTACTTTGATATATCATCTTACTCCAGTAAGATTAGCCCACATCGCAAAATCCCAAAACCAGAGATGTTGGCATGGATGTGGAGAAAAGGGAACACTTCTACACTGCTGGTGGGAATGCAAACTAATATGGTCCTTTTGGAACGATGTTTGGAGAACACTTAGGAATCTAAAAATAGACCTGCCATTCGATCCTACAATTCATCTACTAGGTATATATCCAGAAGACTGAAAATCATATTGTAACAAAGATATTTGTACCAGAATGTTTATTGCAGCCCAATTAATAATTGCTAAGTCATGCCGAGTGCCCATCGATCCATGAATGAATTAATAAATTGTGGTATATGTACACCATGAAATATTATGCAGCCTTAAAGAAAGATGGAGACTTTACCTCTTTCATGTTTACACGGATGGAGCTGGCACATATTCTTCTTAGCAAAGTATCTCAAGAATGGAAGAAAAAGTATCCAATGTACTCAGCCCTACTATGAAACTAATTTATAGCTTTCGTATGAAGGCTATAACCCAATTATAGCACAAGAATATGGGTAAAGGGGCAAGGGAGGGGAGGGGAGGGTACAGAAGGGGTGGAGGGAGGGTAATTGGTGGGACCACACTTACGGTGCATCTTAGAAGGGTACAGGTGAAACTTACTAAATGCAGAAGATAAATGTCTTAACACAGTAACTAAGAAAATGCCATGAAGGCTATGTTAAACAGTTTGATGAAAATATTTCAGATTGTATATGAAACCAGCACAAGGTACCCCATGATTGCATTAATATACACAGCTATCATTCAATAAAAAAAAAAGAATGGAAGAAAAAGTATCGAATGTACTCAGCCCTACTATGAACCAATTTATAGCTTTCATATGAAAGCTATAACTCAATTATAGCCCAAGAATATGGGGAAATGGTAGAGGGAGGGGAGGGGAGGGGGAGGATGGGTGGAGGGAGGGTAATTGGTAGGACCACACCTATGGTGCATCTTACAAGGGTACATGTGAAATTTACTAAGCGTAGAATATGTCTTAACACATTAACTAAGAAAACGACGTGAAGGCTATGTTAACCAGTTTGATGAAAATATTTCAAATTGTATATCAAACCAGCACATTGTACCCCATGATTGCATTAATGTGCACAGCTATGATTTATTTAAATAGAAAGGTCCTCCCACCTCCACCTTCCAAATTGCTGGAGCTATATGCATAAACACATCTGGCCTGCTTATGGCTCTTTAAAGAAACTTAGTTGGGGGAAAAACTGAGAATGCTCACTGAGAAAATGTAAGGTAAATGGAAGTAGAAAATAGTGCTTCTTACATGCCCTGATACAGCATGGAAGTTGTACAGACCAAGTCTCTTATCTCTCCAAGGCTTGCTGGATAAAATCACTGACATAAGGCAGATTGATTAATAGGAGGAAAAACATACAAATTTATTTAAAGTGGAACCCTCAGGATGAAGATTCAGTTTCCCAATAGGGTTTAGAAATGATACTTTTCCGGTAAAATGGGTTATGGGAGGTGGGGAAAGAGGAATTCTGTGAAGAGACAATAAAGGATAGCTAGGAAGGATAAATGAATGAGGAAAAGAGATTAACTGGTAAATAGTTCTCTTTGGAATTTGAATGAGTCAGAGAGGAGACATTATCTTTACAAAAAATTATCATTATTGTTATTTTGGCTTTTATCAAACACATGCACTATGATATGGAACAACCCACTTTTACAAAACCAAAGAGATAGGAGGAGGGACTTGCAAAAAATGAATTAACACTGGAAAACTCATCAGCATCCCAGAACAGGTGATTTAGACAGTAGGATCCTTTTCCTACTGGTCTTAAACTTCCCTGGAAGCCCAGGAAGGTGGGTCCCCAAATTCTTGGCTCTGGGACAAGGATGCTGATGGTCTTTGACCTCCTGAGAAAGGCTAAAGAGCTTCTGAGGTCCTTTCAGCCCAAGTGCTTCCTGACTTCCTTCTTTAGGGAGACATAGGAGACTGGGGAACAGAGGAAAGGATATGTCTAAGTTTGCATGAATTTAAAATGAAAATAGTTATTTAACAGTCCCAAATGTTGTCAATGTCGTACAGTAAAATATTCCATTTTGTACAGTAAAATATTCCAACCTATGTCCAGAGGCACTGCTAGCCCATCCAGGTGCTGGGTGCAGGAGGGTGGTGTTGGGTAATCAGGGATCCTTGCTGAGACCAGCTGGGATCTCCTAGTTCCAGGGGTCTGTCTTCTCCCAGATGAGCCTGTCTTGTGGGCTTCATCCTCATCCTCCTCTCTTGGTGATGCCCATTCTCTTCCTTTTTTTCCTCTCCTCACAGAATAAGGACACTCTATCTTAAAAGCATGGCCTTTCCTTCCTTTGGCCAGCTCATCTGCTCCTTTTCCTAGAGGTGAAGTCAAGCACAGGATGAAAGTTCCAGATGTCTTCACTGAATTTCCAAATGCTATTTCTTCATTTGCAATTTCTGTTCCTGCCATCTGCCACCATTTGGCCTCTGCCCAGTCTTCAACCTTCGCCTTGGGACTCCATGAAGGAAAAGAGCAGAAACAGTGGCCAGGCCTGTAATCCTAGCACTTTGTTAGGCTAAGGTGGTTGGATTGCTCGAGCTTACGAGTTCGAGACCAGCTTGAGCAAAAGCGAGACCCCCATCTCTACTAAAAATAGAAGAACTGAGGCAAGAAGATTGCTTGAGCCCAAGTTGGAGGTTGGTGTGAGCTACGACACCATAGCACTCTATCTAGGGAAGCAGCTTGAGACTGTCTCAAAGCAGAACAGAACAAAACAAAAAAGTAGAAACAAGAGCCCAGAGACTGTTCCAGATCTCACCAAGTGTGGGCGCTGATGACTTAAGTTTTATAAAACCAAGCCAATTCACCCCTAGGTACATTTTTGTAAGCAATAGGCCTTTAGGTAAGAAGGCTAGGTTGGGGGAAAGCCTTTCCTCTTCTTTGGGCCTCAGTTTTCTCTTCTGTTGAATGAGGGGAATGGATGAGATGATTGCTAAGGTTCCTTAGTTCCATGAATCTATGAAATCTATTGCTTTTCCTTCACTATTCTGATCTTCAACATCTGCTTGGAATGTGGTTCCTTCATTTTGGCCATGACTGGCACAAGGTAACCAAGAGCTGGGCCTGCCTGCCACCCCTACAGATGGGTGAGCTTTACAACTGGGAAGGGTAGAAGAGAGAGGGAGAGAAATGCCCTAGGTTCCCACTTTAATCAGGAGACCATTCCTTATTAGCATGAGTTCATGACAGATCAGAGGCTTGAGGTCTGGATTACATGGGGATCTCACCATCCTGCAGCTGCTTGGAAAGTCTGAGGTCACATTTGGGGAAATGTCAGGTCAGTTAACATCACTGTGCAAATCAGAAGGTCCAGGCCCATACAATTTGGCCAGAGACCTTATTTCAAACCAAAGCTATCAGGCAAGCACCTCTCTCCAGCTTCCCTCTCCTTCCCAACAGCTCTTCCCCCTGCCAAATTCTCACCCCCAAACATCTGATTTGGTATTAAGCTAGGGGGTATTAAACTGCTAATAACACTCCTACATAATCAGGTAGTTTTGTTCTTGGTCTGTTAACGATGCTTTTCAGAAGACATTTCATCTGTGTCAGGACATTGAATTAATCTTGCTTAAGAAAAAACAAAAATAGAAGTATTCCCCAGAGATGTGGACTTCTCAACTGCCCTGAGTTCCTATCCTAGACCCAAGGGCCACATCTCTTTATGTTCTTCATATAAAAATGAGATTTCAGCTGATCCATTGCAATAAACCCCACTCTTTGTTTGCCACTAGACTGGGATCCCCAGTGACAGGATGCTTAGGGAAGAAGAGCAAAGGCCAGGTTAGGTAGGGGGAGGGGACATACCTAGAGTGGCAGTGGCTAAGAAGGATACAGTGGGGAAGAGACAGGAGATCAGACAAAGTAGCTTTTACAAAAAACAAAAATAAAATCTAAAACCATTAAAGATTCATAAAACGGCCCTGGCATTGTTGCTATCTTTTCTTACAAATAGAGGTGGTGCTGTTAGGAACTGCTCCAGCACCAGAGTAAGACTTGGGTAGTTGCAAACAATGCATGATTCCAGATTTGGATGGGGTGTAGGGTTTACCAGTGCTGGGGCACATAGCTGTACACAGCTCCTTGGGCCCTGTATGTTGTCATGGAGATGGGATGTGCCCCAATTGCGGTGTGCTGGAGTATAGTCAGCAGGATATCTGCCCACCACCACTCCGATGGCCACGTCATTGGTTCCTGGGAGTGGCAATAGGAGCTGGGGAGATGGAAGAGGAAATGCTGTTGGGTTGAGTGACCATGGTGTGGTGAATTACTTGGGGCTGGGCAGTGTACATCAGGCTGTGTGTAGTCAGCTCCCTGGGCATACAGATTCTGCTGGGAGTGGGCACTTGTAATTCTATACATGGCCATTTGATAGGGGTTGGGTGGTGATGGAAGGAGGGGTGTGCAGTATTACTCTGGTTGGGTGGACCTTGTATGGTGTCCCTGTATATCCTGGAGCATAACTAGGGCTCTTGATGGGTACAGGCTGGGATTTAGTCAGGGATGCTGCCCAGTAGGCTTTGGGGGTAATCTGCATAGCCCATATTCTTAGGGTTGCCATAAAGAGCTCCAGGCTGCTCAGGGGTAAAAGTAAGTTTCTTGTGGAAGACTGAGGATGTTGAGCATGTAGTTGTTGATTTACTGGTTCTGATTAAGTACTGAGTATATGTGTTGCTGTTTCACCATTCTTATGATACTTTGCTTAGGAGAATATTCTCCAAATCCATCCAGGTTGTTACTAAAAAGCGTTAAGACATCACCATCTTTTTAATGGCTGAATAGTATTCCACACCATAAAAATACCACAGTTTATTTTTTCCCTACATAACTCTTTGTATTTCTGTTAAAGTCTTAAATTTCATTTACATGAATGACTATTATAAAGTGGCCTTTATTTTGAGACTTTTAGCATCTTTGATAACTTCACCAAAATCAAAATGTTAATTAAATCTTTTTAACCTAGACTTAACTTTGAGATTTCCCATTTGGGTCCTTGGAAAGCCTCAAAAGATAGCTCTCATCTTGTAGAGATATTAAATGATTAGGCTTATTTGGTAAATGACATAAGAATTAATGTCAAATGATAAATGATGCTAAATCTTCTTTTAGTTGCATTTTTGGGAATGTTGTGATATGAATGTTTCACAACATACACAAATTTATACAATTTTTTTTTTCATGATCAAGTTGGTTTTATTCCAGGGTTACAGGGTTGGTTCAACATAGCAAATCTATAAATATAATATATCGCATCAGTAAAATAAAAAACAAAGACCATATGATTCTCTCAATTGACGCCGAAAAAGCCTGTGACAATATCCAGCATTCCCTCGTGATCAGAACACTTAAGAAAATAGGCATAGAAGGGACTTTTCTCAAACTGATAGAGGTCATCTACAGCAAACCCACAGCCAATATCACATTGAATGGTGTAAAATTCCAAACATTTCCACTCACATCAGGAACGAGGCAAGGATTCCACTGTCTCCACTGCTATTCAACACAGCAATGGAAGTCTTAGCCATCACAATCAGGAAAGAGAAGGCGATCAAGGGTATCCAAATAGGGTCGGAGGAGATCAAACTCTCACTCTTCGCAGATGATATGATTCTACACTTGTGCTGCCCAGATATTATCAAGATCCTGTAAGGTCAGAGCTTTTTCCTTGATGACAAAGCGAAGAATCTTCTCAAGCTTTTCTACATACTGTGGTTGATGAAGACTATCTTGCAAGACTATAGATAAGATATTGTTCTGCTGTATCCATTCTGCCATTCGTTCAGCTGTAAGCCACTCTTCCTCCCCAAGATTACCATGTCGATGGGTATAGTATGACACACTAGATACCACCTTATTAACTTCATTCAGTGCATTCACCTTTCCATTGAAAGAAATTTGCAATAATCTAAGTATCATTTTTAACCTAAATATTTCTAAGTTTTTTACAGTTTCTTCTTGTCCTGGTACCCTTGAAGCTAAATTCTTCAAAGATTTAATAATCATTGAAACAGCATCATTTTTGGCTTCATTCTTTGCTTCTTTTTTCAGTTCTTCATCAGTTAAGTTTTCTAAAAACTGTGGAACCATTTCTATTATCGGAAGAAAGTACTTTTTCACTGTATGAAGAGTGAGAAACTCATAGCATTGTCCAAATGGTTTAATAAGAGCTGCAATTATTTGAACATTTAATGCTGATCCATTAATAAAATGATCATGCAAAATCTGGAACCCATTTAAACTGCCAAATTTGTTGAGAAGATCCACAAGCCAACCTTTTGGTGATCGAGGATCTGGAGAACGAGCAAAGAGGTCATCTTCAGGCAACTGAACACTTGAGGATACTGATTCGCATGGACGTGTACCATTATAGATATGGAATTTACAATGAGGATTTAAGGCCATGGCTAGAAGTTCTAGAAGGGGAAACCAGTCTTCGGATAACTTGGCCACACATAGCTCCACAGGCGATGAGTATTGTTAATAATACATCTATGAATTTCAAACTTCCAGCCACTCACTGCTTCATCTGTAAGGATTTTAGTGAATAATATTGTTAGCCTATCTTGAAAAAATCGCTGACACGCTTCACTTTTAACATCAAGGCCTTTTTTACTAAGATCAATAGTAGCTTCTAACAGTACTTCTAATTCCCCTTTCGGCAAAACTGTAACCACCCATCGAGACCTGTTGATCATGTCATCCAATTTTGCCAGGTCAGTATGTGGAAATGCAGGTTCCTCATCTTCAAGCTGTGGTGGAGCATCACCTTGACCTTGTTCGTCTGGAGGAGTTGCTGGGGAATTTTCATTGGAAGAATCAGGCGATGAAGTCTGATTCTATTGAAGGGGGGGCTGAGACTGTCCATCAGGAGCCTGGCCTGGTTGTCATTCCCTCCGACTGGAGAGCCACGAGTCGTGGCTGTCATACTCGACACAGGGCAAATCTGCAATTTTGTCAGCTTATGTAGTTGTCTTGAGAAAAGAAATTATAGTCCACTTATAGACGATGAAGTACCAGCATTTGTCAGTCTTAAAAAGCTCCAATTCAAGAATGAACCATCTTGCAGAGACCATTGCATAACCGCACCACACAGGCGTCTTGCTCAGAACCAGGGCACGCGGAGGCGGGAGCCAGCAGAAGACAGCAAGGCTCAATTCTGGGACAAGGCCTACCCCGGGTGCATCCCAGGCCCGGAGGTAACGGGCGACAAAGTGTTACCAAGAGGCTGTGGTGGCTGGGCTCGGGGCTAAGGGCCTGAAAACGAGAGTGCTGCACACGGGCGATGGAAGTGCCTCTTCATTGCGCCCGCCTCCCCCTCTCCTCCTCCTTGACCGGCTGCGGCCCTCTTCCCCCTTTTCCCTTCGGGCTGGAGCTCTTGCGGAGCTCAGACGGGCTCCAGGCGGTGAGTTTCTCCTGCGTCACCTTCTCCTGTTCCTCCTCTTGTAGCGGCAGCTTCACCTTCCCCTAGTCGCTGCCCCAGTCCCCGTACCGGGCCTGGTCGCTTTGCAGCAACTCGTTCCTCGCTCCCGGCGCCGAACCCAGCACCGGGCGCTAAAGTGGCCGCTCCCGGGAGAGAGGCGGCAGCACCGGACTCCCGCGAGGCCCGAGAACTGTGCAAGGCGGGGAGGGGCTCGGAGCAGCAGAGGCCCAGACGGGCCAGCCGCAGAAAGGTTGCGGCTCCGGCGGCGGCGGAGAGTAGCTTCCGCAGCCGCGGATGCCCGTCCTCGTCTATATGGCGGATCCGGCAAACGGAAAAGAAAAAAAACGCTCTGCCAGTGGTGGTGATGGCGGCAGTAGCGGCGGCGGCAGCAGCAGCCAATTTATACAAATTTAATGTATTAGTCATCATTCAGATTGTTTTCTCAAAATGATAGATGTAATAGAAACTAAATTATTTGTCATTTGTAAACTTTACCAGATTTTTAAACATGGGTATTTGAAGTTTTACCATCTACAGTTATGCTTTTGAATTCTTCTTTAAAACGTTTACAAACAGACTCATCGAAAATATTCTAAAAAGTACTCTTAGATAGAAGTTTCTGATAACTTTGAGATCAATGAACTAAATAAAAATTTCTAGAACTCTGTTATAAAAAATAACCTAATAGGTTCACGAAATTCCTCGTTGAGATCAAGTGGAAGAAAAATTAATTACATGAGATTGAATAACTGATGAAGATAATGTTTTTATGACTTTTGTTTTTCTTTTCTTTTCTTTTTTTTTTTTGAGATACAGTCTCACCAAGTCACCCTCAGTAGAGTGCGGAGGTCTCACAGCTCACAGCAACCTCAAACTCTTGGACTTAAGCAATTCTCTTGCCTCAGCCTTCCAAGTAGCTGGGACTACAGGGGCCTGCCACAATGCCGGGCTATTTTTTTGTTTGTTTGTTTGTTTTTTGCTGTTGTCCTTGTTGTTTAGCTGACCGGGGCTGAGTTCAAGCCCTCCAGCCTTGGTACACGTGGTTGGCACCTCAACCACTGTGCTTCAGGTGCCAAGCCATTTGACTTTTATTTGTAATATTTGTTCCTTACTCAAATGTTTGTTTTTTAGATATAAGAAAATATTTTCCTCCTTGCTGTCTATAATTGACACCAATTTGATAAAGTATGCATATACTTTTGTAAAGAAAGATGAAAACTTTTTTTCTCTCCTTACTTGATTCCTCCAGAATTCAAAAACCATTTATGAGTATTCTTATGGCAATATGTTTATTTTGGTAAGTCCAATAAAAGACTGCTGTCTCCTTATAAAACATTGATTATATCATCAAGGATTTGACTGAAATGACATTTGAAAATATCCCCAAATGACTGACATCAAGTGCTCTGAAACTAGATAAATTGTAAGAAACAAGTCTTATGTCTTATGTATGGACAATACAGAAAGTTTACTCAACTGCCCAGTGACATTCAAACTGCAAAACTAGGATGAGAAATTGAAATTTCCCTTGCTGTAGGTAGCTTTTCCCAAGATGTCAGAACAAGATTCTGTATCATGATGACACTCTTACCCTTCTTGCTGCTTACCTTTTTATAATTGACAAAAATACTGCTGTAACTACAATTTCACAATTAGTAACTGCTATAATAGATGACTTGTCAAAATCTGATCTCAAAAAATCCTTATAATCCACCTACTGGGGAACTTTGCCAATATCTCTAAAAACGTTTTGTTCAAATTGTACTGATGATTGATCCCTTTTGTAGAGTTGGAATTTACTGCTATTTTTTTTTGTTTGTTTGTTTTTGAGACCGAGTCTCACTATGTTGCCCTCGGTAGAGAGCTGTGGTGTCACAGCACACAGCAACAAATACTTTGGCTTAAGTGATTATCTTTCCTCAGCCTCCCAAGTAGCTGGGACTATAGGCGCCCGCCACAATGTCTGGCTATTTTTTGTTTGTAGTTGTCATTGTTGTTTTAGCAGGCCCAGGCTCAGTTAGAACCCCGCCAGCCCCAGTGTATGTGGCCAGTGCCCTAGCCCCTGAGCAACAGGTGATGAGCCAGAATTTACTGCTTTAATTCAACATATTCATATAATGCTACTTAATGGCTATGACCAGTCTCACCTGGTTTATACGTTGGGTGTTCTTTTTTTTTTTTTTTTTTTCAGGCAGAGTTTCACAATGTTGCCCCAGGATAGAGGGCCACTGGGTTAGCCTAGCTCACAGCAACCTGAAACTCTTGGGTTCGTTATTCTCTTACCTCAGACTCCCGAGTAGATGGGCTTACACGTATCTGCCACAATGCCTAGCTAGTTTTCTATTTTGAGTAGAGATGGAGTCTTGCTCTTGCTCAGTTTGGTGTCCAACTCCTGAGCTCTAGGGATCCACCTGTCTTGGCCTCCCAGAGTGCTAGATTTGCAGGCATGAGCCACTGTGCCCAGCCAACCTTGATTTTTTTTTTTTTTTATTGTTGGGGATTCATTGAGGATACAAGAAACCAGGCTACACTGATTGCATTTGTTAGGTAAAGTCCCTCTTACAATGGTGTTTTGCCCCCAAAAGGTGTGCCCCCCCTCTCTCCTTCCCTCTCTCCTTCCCTGTCTCTGTTCTTCATTGCCCTCCCCTCCCTAATTCTTTCTTTCTCTGCTCTCTCCGTCCCCCACCTCCACTGTGTCATTAATTGTCCTCTTATCAAAATTGAGTACATGAGAGTCATGCTTCTCCATTCTTGTGATGCTTTACTAAGAATAATGTGTT
>CAUYON010013213.1:0-20000 GCA_963573935.1 Arctocebus calabarensis
ATTCATTGATACATTCATTCACCTTGCCCCTGGTGGAAGGGACTGTATTCATTTGTTTCCTGGCCAAGGAACCCATACACCTATATATACCCTGAGACTAAAGGCCTAAAGGAGGAGATGGGGAAAGATTGGGAGAGAAACAAAGAGAGCTTCTCTCTCCCCACTAGAATTTTCTCCCTCTAACAGGTGCCTTAATGTTTTCTGTATTCTTTTCTTTCTTTTCTGTGAATAAATTCTGTTTTACAAAAAAAAAAAAAAAAAGAAATAGCATCTTTGCAGATGTAATCAAGTTAAGATGCTGTCTTACGGGATTGGCGGGGTAGGGGAGTGGGGTGAGGAGCCCTAAATCCAATAGCTGGTGTCTTCATAAGGAGAGAAAGATTGGTTGACGTAGAGGAGACACCAGGGAGAAGGCCATCCGAACGCAGAGATTAGAGTAAAGCTGCCACAAACCCAACAATGCCAAGGATCACTGGAAATCCCCAGAAATTAGGGAAAGGAAAACAGAATTGTCCCCTTGAGCATTCAGAGGGAGCACAGGAACAACTTGAGTTCAGGCTTCCAGTCTCTAGAAGTTATGATTTGTAACAGCTGCCCTCGAAAGCAAATAGAGAAGTACTGAGTTTTCAGTATGTATTTCATTTTTAATATAATTAATTTCATTGTACATTTATGCAATTTAATTTTTAATAATGGCCATGTTTAACAAGTTTGTGGAATTTCTGAAAATTTAACAAACTTATGAGCCAGTTTGGGCTGATTCCAGCGCACCACTCTTCACATGATTGGTAATGACAAGGCTGCATCTGCCCCTGAGGGAGGAAGAGAGTGAGAGCCCGGGATTTCTCCTGGCCTTCCAGGGATCAGGCAAACCAGTTTTATAAAAGTGGAACATAGCAATGAGAGATTTCAGGGAGAAAGTAAGGGCCAGCATTTGCTTTTGAAGGTTTAACTCTTGGATCTGATTTGTCTGAAAGGAACTTAAGACAAGGTCTGTGTCGTGGGCTTGAAAGATGAGCGTTGACTGAGAAACCCACTGGACAGCATTGCCTGTTTCAGTCAAGACCAGCTCATATAGCACGTGGGACTGAGCCCTTCCTGTGAGTGTCCGTCAGACCAATCTTGTACTACAACATGGAGACGTGAAAAAGTGAATTGATTTAGAGATGAAAAGGTTTAGAAGTTTCTAATGTAAATTATGGATTGCCTAATTTTCTTGTGTTATTTCCAAAGAGTATTTTTTTCCCAACTGTGGTCATGTGCTGAAGCTTGGTAATATATTTCTCTTAGACGCATGTAAAACATTTAGTTTTAGTAGCACCTTGTGTTGGATCCAGCTCCTCCTCCACCAAAGGGATGCACATTCTATGTCTCATTACATTAAGTTTGAAGCATGAACTCCTAAACCTTTAGTAATGGGAAGACATGTTTACTAAGGGAATCACATTAAGCATAAATATGCATTCGATATGGAGGTCAGCTGAGTATAAATTAAGCTCTTTCTGTTAATTAAGTGAAAGATGCACATTTTTTCTCTAATATTTTTATCCATTTCTATTCAATGGTGAGAGACACTGATATTTACTGACATTGTGCAACCACTTGAAAGTTAGATTTTGTTTCCCATTGGCAGACCAGCTTCTAACTCCTCAAAGACAACACTATGATTTTATATTTTACCAGTAACAATGGGGAATTCTGATCCACAGGTTATCTCCTTGTAGAGAAGCCTTTTGGTGTGCTAAGTATTTGGATTCTTGTCCTTTCTCTTCACTTGTATGTTGAACCAACAATATGATGAGTCCGTTATCATCATCTTCCTGGTTGCTCTCTGGGCTTGGTTTGGACATTTATTGAAACGCTCCTTGAGTTACATAAATGCTGCATGTCACACAGAGGCTGCCCTGACTCTGTAATGAGGCAACCCTGCCTTGTGCTGCATACTGTATGCTGCTTTTCTACTATTTCACTAACAGCAATCCTGTAGCTTCAGTTACCAAGCTCAAGGCAGTCAGAAATTTAACAGGTGAAATCATATCACCAGCTAATATCTTGATGCATAGAACATACTGCTACATCTCATGGAGTGGAAAAAATTTTATAACTAAAATTTCATATATCACACTTTAAAGTTAAGTTACAGTATAACAGAAAAAGTGCTGATTGGGTAAATTAAAATAATATACTCTGCCTCAGAGGTTTGCAGCAAATCCCTGACAGAGACAGCAAGACTCAGATAGAGATTCTTTCTTAGAATTGTCGACTAGTCATGGCATCAGCTATTTTAAATGTTTCTGAATAAAATGATGAAGGAAAAAGTTTATTTGGTTTATTTTGTATTTTTTAACCAAAATAATAATAAGAGTGTTGGTACTGTTTTTGTCATGGACAATTTGTAATATTGTAATTTTGTAGACTGTAATTCAGTGTTGGTATTCATGTAAGAGCATCAAATTGGCTTTCATACTTTAATTTCCATTGTTCTATTAAATTTCAGGATCACTAGGAATAAAGAGAAAATTATGCACAAATTCTCTCTCTCTCTCTTTCTCTCTCTCTCTATCTCTCTTTCTCTTTCTCTCTCTCTCTCACGTACTTCCACCCTTGCCCCAGAGATCCATTTTAATCAACTCTAGTTTCTACTCATGTGTGGAGAGTAGTATCCATTTAATGTTCTGGGCATGATTTCCAGGTACTTTCCTATTGTTTTCAGTCATATGGAGGGAGCTTGGAAGAAAGCAGCAACTGAAGAATGTAATGATGTTATTTGGCAAAATATGTCCTCTTCTAGCAAAAAAAGGCCATCTTCAGAATGGGTACCAGTTCTTAGAAAATGACATTTGAATTCCTCTAGCGTGAATATTGAAATAGCTAAGACACTTGAGGAAACCACTCTTGAGGTTTATGTTCAAATTAGATTTTTATAAAGTGGCATGATACGCCTAAGAAAAATGAAAACACGTGTCTATAAAAGCCTTGTACAAGGATATTCATAGCAGCTTTACTCGTAACAGCTATAACTTGGAAAAAATCTACAAGAAAAGGATATTATTATGGTATATCTATTTATATAATGGAATACTATAGGAATACTACATGTGGGTAGAAAAGAAGAAAAAACTCTATAAATGTTAGTCTCAAAGACATTATGTTGATGGAAAGAAACAGGCTCAGTAGGCTACATACTCTATGTTTTTAGTTCTACAAAATTCTAGAATAGGCAAGGCAATGATGATGAAAATCAGAAGAGTGCTCTCCTTGATGTAGAGGAGTGGACTATGAAGAGAGATCTTTCTGGGGGTGGTGGAAATGCCATACATGTTAATAATCATGTAGTTGACTGAGTGTACATATTAGTTAAAGTTGATTGATGTGTTCTTAAGATATATGCATTCACTCTGTGTAAATTATATCTCAGTGAAAAGTCACCACGTGATTTGAAGAAAATAATGATTTATTAACAGTTACTTTTTTATACATAATTTGCTTTCCTCCAATTCTCTTAATTTTTCAAAACATAATCTCATCTACTGTATCATTTTATCCTGTGGTTAAAGAACATGACTGGAAGGATTGTAGAAAGATGGCAGGGTAGGAAGTAAGAGAAACATGTCTCTCCGCTCAAACAGTGATTTCATTGGCAGATTCTGTGTGATCGAACTATTTTAGAACTCTAGGGTGAATTGAAGGCTTGCAACTTCTGGGGAGAAAGGCTAAGATGGTATTTTTGGTTAATTTTGGTCGATTTCAGTTCTTGGTACAGTAGCAGCTACCCATCCACTGTCCCCCAGCTTGCACACAGATTGCAGAGCAAGCTCTAGGCTGGGCAAAAAAGGACCCTGTTTTCCAAATAACAGGATTTGTATTTTTTTTAAGACTTTAATTTTTATTTACAGGACACTATAAGATATGAAATTCCACATAGAAATAATAAACCCTCAGAGGACAGGCTCTACATAGTATGTACAGTTTTGAACTGTTAAGTATACTTTTGTTGTAAAAAGTGCTACAATAACAAACCACAGTTAAAAAGAGTTCTTAGTAGAGAAATAGTAAGACAAACATACCAAAATAGTACACAACAACTTTGTGCCTCAGCTGTACAATCTAAAAGTTAAAAGTCCCAGGAGTCCCCTCCTGACCTTGGAAGGTATGGCCTTCAGAGGTCGTTTCTGGTACTACATTTTGATCCTCCTCTTCCTCTACAGAGAAATACTTCTCAATCAAGTTTAATGAAGCGTTGCACACAGACTCATTTTCAGGGTTTTGTAGAGCTTCAATTTTGTCCAAACCTCCACATTCTTCAATCATTGTACTATGTTTCTCAGTTTCACCTAGTTTTTCAGCAGCCTGAAAGATATTTGAAAGGGCATCCAGAATAATTTTGGTATTTTTTGCAGTTAAGAGGTTCATCAATGGTTCTATTATGCCACAATGAACAAGGTATACTTCTGTTCAGCTGTTCCACCACTTGTGTAGTTAGTCACAGCCCATAACACTTCCATTTGTATCTTAAAGTCTGCCTTAGCAAGAACACCAACAAGTTGTGGGACTGGTCCATGATTCACAACTTGCTGTATCTGGTCCTGACCGCCAGCTGTGATGTTTGACATCACCCACGTAGCAGCTTCCTTTTGAATGTTAGTTTGGGGGTTGGTCAGCAGGCTGGGAAAGACAGTAGGTGCTCTTGCATCAATTAGGCTGAAATCTGTTCTTCTGTCCCAGTGACAACATTTCCTATGGCTCTTAGTGCAGGAGTCACGATTGGCAATTTGGTAGCTCGCAAAAGCTTCATGAGTTAGGGTACAACTCCTGTTTCACAACCATTTCAATACATTCATTTGGACCAGCAAGTATCTGCTAACACCTCTGGATCTTTGTGATGCACTAAAGTAGGAAGAATCTGCCCCACAGCATCAAACACAGGATTCTTGTTGTGACAAGGGTTTGAAAGCATCCAGGCAAGATTACATAAGTGACTACATGATCTGTAATCAGGATATAGTTCAAAGAGCCAACAGTGGTTCAACTGCACCACACTTGATAACCAAGTCTTAGGAAACTGAACATCACTGGCGGTGTTTCCGAGAGCCCATACGGCTTGTTCACTGATCTGAGCATGGGGAGATGGCAACAGAGAAATGAATGCCCAAATCGAAACTCTGTCTACCACAGCCGTGGTCTGTTCCGATGTCCCAGAAGGAATGTTTGTTAGTGCCTAAGCAGATTCAAACTGAATGGAACTGCACTCAGTTCTGCCCAAGAAGTACACAAATTTTGAGATGAAACTGGTCCAGAATATATTGTTGATGAGAGGCAGTTCTTCTCTAGAAAGTAGATTCTTGGCAGCTTGAATAGCTTGGAGCTGGTTTTCCATATTGGTGCTATGTATACATTTGACAATGTCATCCACGGACCAATTTACAGTACCCTGGTTGTTTCAGTTTTCCTGTAGTAGCATCATCAGGAAACGAGCTTACGTTTCTCCTTTTCAGCATCTGGCCATCTGTCTTAGCTTTCCTCAACTGCACATTAACTTTTGTTTGGCGTCACCTCATTTCTGTACCATCTTTTCCCTTGTGCCCAAGAAGTACACAAAACACAGTGTCTGGACCTGTTAAGTCTGGCAGCTGGTGGATGAACATTCTCACTGGTGTACATGGTTATCATACAAAGGGAAAAAGCTGCACAGCTAGCTCAAGCTTCCACAGGAGGTGGTGCGGGACTCAGAGGATTGAGGTCGGCTGCCCTGGAAACATCCACTGCAGCTCAGTCAGAGCACAGTGTCTGGATCTATATTCTGATTAATGATTTTTGCTCCTGATCACAAAGGTGCAGACAGAGGGGCAGTGGCCGCTGTTGTTAAGCCTCCCTCCTCCCATCCTTGCAAGTTGAACTTCCCCTCTGACTAAAATGACTTCCAGGGAATTTAAAGGACCAATAACATTTTCCCTTTCTTTTTTTTTTTTTTCTCTTTTTTCCCCCTTTTCGGAGCGAAACATGAAACACTAGGATGTTGAAAAACAATTGCATCTATGTAAGAAATTATGAAGTCAGTATCCAAGCACAGGGAAGGTACAGCCTCTGAAAACACCAGAGAAAATCTCAAGTTTACTTTTCAAACTGATCCTCTATACAAATACTTTCTTGCAGCCTGAGCAGCAGACCAAGACATTATCTCTACAAAAAATCGGAAAAACAATAGCTGAGTGTGGTGGCACTGACTGTCATTCTAGTTACAGAGGAGACCGAGGCAGCAGATCACCTGAGCCTAGAAGCTGGAGACTGCAGGAAGCTATGATCATGCCACTGCAGTCCAGTCTGGGCCCCCAAAGTGATTTCTGTCACTCCAAAAAATCATTTTTTAACTAACAGAACAAAACAAGCACAATGGCTCAGGTCTGTAATCCCAGCATTTGGGAGCTCAAGGCAGGAGGATCACATGAGGCTGGGAGTTTGAGACCAGCCTGGGCAATATGCAAGACTCAGTCTTTCTATATAAAAACCTTAGAAATTAGCAGAGTATGGAGGTGCATGCCTGTAGTCGCACCTACCTGATGGCTAAGGCAGGAGGATAGCTTGAGCCCAGGAGTTTAAGGCTATGCACACCTATTAGCTACGAGGACACCACTGTACTCCAGCCTGGACAACAAAGTGGAAGTCTCTCAAAAAACAAACAAACAAACAAAAACAGAGTGAGACTGACACAAAGACAGACCTGTAGATGAATGGAATAGAATGAAGAATCAGAAATAACCATCATGTATGTGTCAAATGATTTTTAACAAATGAAAAAAGAGAGCAGCGCCTGTGGCTCAAGGAGTGGGTTGCTGGCCCCATGTTCTGGGGGTGGTGGTTCAAGCCTGGTCCTGACCAAAAAAACAAGTGAAAAAAGACCAAACAATGGGATTTTCAACAATGGTGCAGTGAAAACAGGATGTTCACATTCTTACTTACTATATATAAAATTTTAGTCAAAATGAATTCCTGATCTGAATATAATACCTAAAACTCTAAAGCTCTTAGAAGAAAGCATAGGGTGAATTCTTCCACAACAGTAGATTTTTGGTGATTTTTAAAGATATGACACAAAGCACAGGCAACAACAACAAAAAAAGTAGACAAATTTAATTTCATTAAATAATTTAAAATGAGCATGCATTGAAAGACATAATAAACAAAGTAAAAAAGTAAAAAGCAATGTGCATAATGGAAGAAAATATTTGCAAATATGATAATGTATTAATATCCAGAATATGTTAGAAAACTCCTAAAATTCAATAATAAAGATGCAAATAATCAGTTCAAAGGTGATGAAATGATTTGAATAGATAATTTCTCCAAGGAAGATATAAAAATGGCCAATAAAGACATAAAAAGATGTTCAATATTATTAATCATTAGGAAAATGAAAAGTAAGACTAGAATAGAATACTAACTCATGATGTCTACTATAGAAGAAAAGGCAGAAAATAAATTTGGGGAAGGATATGGGGAATTTGAACACGTGTGTCCTCTTAGTGGGAATGTAAAATACTATAGACAGTGGAAAACAGAATTGTGGTTCCTCAAAAAAATTTAATAAAGAATTACCATGTAAGTCAGCAATTATACTTCTAAGTATATATACAAAAGAACTGAAAGCAGAGTCTGAAGGAGATATTTGCACATCCAAGTTATAGCATTGTTAGTCATAATAACTAAAATGTGGTTCCAGCTCAAATTTCCACTAACAGATGGATAGATAAGCAAAATGTCTTGTAGATGCACAATGGAACAATTTCAGCCTTCGAAGGGAAAGAAATTCTGGCATTTGCCACAACATGAATGAAACTTCAGGACTTTATGCTGAGTGAAATAAGTCAATAACAGACAATTACTGTATGATTCCACTTAGAATAGACAAAATCATAAAGATAGAAAGTAATATGGTGTTCCTCAGGGCCTGTGAGGGGTAGGGATTGGGGCGTTACTGTTTAATGGGGATAACACATACAGTTTCAGTTTTGCAAGATGGAAAAAACTCTACAGATAGATGGCAGTGGTGGTTATACATCAATATGAATGTGCTTTTTGCTATTAAATGGTGTGTTTAAAAATGGTTGATAGTTTGCTCCTGTGCTATTAGCATTAAAAAAAATGGTGGCTAGTAAATTTGACATTGTATGCATTTTGCTATAATTAAAAACATTATAGGAAAAAAGAAAACACAGATTTTATCTCTTTTTATAACAGAAACCAAATATTTAAGGAGGCAGGGGAATTACTTACATTATACAGTTGTAGCAGAACTAGAGCTCAAATTATATTTCATAGTCCTTTCATTTTTACTTTAATCTAGACTGTCTGCTGAAATAAATATACCTTACTTACAAATGAAAGGTGGGAACACATGGTGGTGCTCATTCTGACTTAACTCACACCTCTTCTTGGTTAAACCCTGAGAACAAATATAGTAATTTTTTTTATAAAAGTTAGTTTATATTCTGCTTAAGGTCTATACATTAATTTAATGACTGAAAATGTCTTTCTGAGTAAGAATATGCAAAAAATCCCTGAGCTAAGCTATTGAATGATTCCAGCAGCAAAGTTTAGTAGAGTAGTGTTGACTACCAATTTATTCCCTACCTTTTGCATTAAATACCATTGTTTTTAATTATTTGAATCAAACTCCCAAATATATGCAATTTTTATCTGTTTCTTTTTAAATTATAGTTATCTATTTAAAGACCACATGGAGAGTTTTCCATAGCAGGAATGTAACCCCATGAAAAAAACATACAGGAGCTCTCTATAGTATTCATCTCCAAAAAAAATTTCTAAATCAATATTCTAATGCATTGAAGAAGCAGCTTATAAATACCTCTTCTTGCAACAAAAACAATATAATACCCCTACACAAAGATAAGGAAATATATGTACAATTTTTTTTACATGTAAAAAGTTAACTTCAGTAATGTTGATTGAATATGTTAGGTTAAAAAAAAACCTCAGCAATGAAAAGTTACACCTACATTTGATTATATGTTTGCTCAATATCTATTAAACTTCTTCTGAAAGAATCATTTCTTAGTTGAGATGTCTTAACTCCAAACCATTAAAATAATTATCTTATTTTTAACATGTCCTTTTTATTTGTTAAAACTAAAGTATTGAGTCTCTGATGTAAATACGGGTGTCTACTAAAGACTTTATATCTTATCTCATTTTCTTCTTTCAACTGCCCAATAAGTTTGGCAAAGTTATTATCCTAATATTTCTGATAAGAATATTGAAGCTTTAAAAATGTGTCACTTAGCAAATTAAGCAGATGGCGAGCTAAAGGAATAAAATTTGTACCAAAGCAGCTGGATCTCAGAACCCTCACCTTGAAGTATTATTTTGTGCTCTCCCCTGGGCAGAAGCCTTATCCATAAATAGAAAAGTAGGAGGCATTTCCTAGAAGAGTTGTCTCTGTCAAGCTTGTTTTAAAAGGAGAGGGAGTCACCAGTTTTCATATGTCATTGTGACTCCTAAAACCCTATAAAGCCTGGTACTTTCCTTGTCTGAATTTGTTTCAGTCTATATCTGTGATAAAAGACACAAACTCAAATACTAAAAGGAATAATGAATGGCGGGGCACACGCATGAAGAGATTTTGCTGTCGAGGAGAGGAGAGTGTGGGACATCCTTGCTTATTCTTTTATTCACTCGAGCCTAGGGAACAAGCACCTGATTAAAAATGGACAGCAGGCTTGGCGCCCGTGGCTCAAGCATCTAAGGCGCCAGCCACGTACACCTGAGCTGGTGGGTTCGAATCTAGCCTGGGCCCGCCAAACAACAATGACGGATGCAACCAAAAAATGGCCGTGCGTTGTGGTGGGCGCCTGTAGTCCCAGCTACTTGGGAGGCCGAGTTAGGAGGCTCGCTTGAGCCCAGGAATTAGAGGTTGCTGTGAGCTGTGATGCCATGGCACTCTACCCAGGGTGATAGCTTGAGGCTCTGTCTCTAAATAAATAAATAAATAAATAAGTAAGTAAATCAAATAAGTAAGTAAAATAAAAATGGACAGTAGTTATGTTACCAAGTAGTAACATGGGAATTTGAATTTATTTACTCTAATGACTCTACCTCTGTCTCCCTGAAATTCCTCTCTCTCTGTCCTCATCCATGCAGGATTTTACCTTGCAGAGAATGGCAAGATAGCTGTAGCAGTTCAAACCTCATAATCATGATTAATCGTTTATAAACAAAAGGAGAAGGACCGCAGGGAAGCTTCTCCAATGATGAAGGAGGAAGGACCTTCTCCAGAAACCCCAGAAAATGTCTCCTAACATCGCATTAGCCCATATTCAATCATGTATCTTAGAAAGAGCACATTTCTGGCAAAAAGGAGAATTTGGAAAGTAAGGGGGTCACCTTAGCAGGAGTCCGAAAGGCTGTGTGAGTTGTGTATCTAAACTGATGTGGTTCTGCCAGGAAGAAGACAGAGGATTGGATGTCGCTTGCAGGGTCTTCTACATCCCCGCTTAGCTCCAGTGATTATTGTTTTCAGATATTTGGAGGTCAGAGATTTTGGGTTTCTCTTCCAAGAAAAACCTTGACATTTTATGTGAATCACTTTTTTGCTTAAAAATAACTGCACAGCCAAAAAAAAAAAAAAGTGCCTTTAGATTAAGTACAGCCTATCGTCTATAGCAACACCTGCTCTATAAGTTGTGGTGGGATCTAAAAATGGGTGAGATTAAACCTCAAACTATTGAGAACCAGAAAACTATGAAGAGACAGAGAGGCCAGCATTTGATCCATGATATTGCCAAGGAAGGGATTCTAGACTGAGCTGAAATCAATTCTTGGGAAAAGCAACCTGAAGGATTATAAGAAACGACATAAACTGGGCAACCTGGACAACTTGACAGTATCACCAACAATGATTTTTCCCAGTATCCTTTTAAATAGGCTGCTGTTTTTGCCCCAATAAAAGTATCATGCTGAATCTACATAAAAATATTACTCTGAACCTAAAGTACAATCCATAAACTTCCTGCAAAAACTGAAACCAATTTGTGTGCCGTTATGCATTATCCCAAGTTAACAGCTCACTGTTCCAATGATCCATATGATTGCCCCATTCTGACTGCCTTCTTTCTATTATGCATTGAGCTTTTATTATCTGCTAATAATTTATGTCCTAAATTTGACATATATTAACTTGTTAACCTTATGAGATTGTTTTCCTCATTTTACAAATGACAGCACTTAACTTCAGAAAACATAACTTCAATTGAGTTGCCTAAGGTCAGAAGCCTTAGGGATTGATAGAGCCAGGATTTAGTTCCAAATCTGCCAGAATACAAAAATTGGATATTTTATTACAAAGGTATTTTGCCTTGACTGTCCATATTCCCAGAACCACCACTAAGACAGAAGTGAGCACGATCCCACCACACTGTTTTGAGAAGAACTAATGTTAGTGGCACAAATGTGAAATATACCTTCTGGGGGAAAATTTATTTTTTTTAATTTTTGCAGCTGGACAGTGCCTGTGGTTCAACAAGTAGAGCGCCGGCCCCATATGCCGGAGGTGGCAGGTTCAAACCTAGCCCAGGCCAAAAACTGCAACCAAAAAAAAAAAAAAATTTTTTTTGCAGCTGAATAAGCTAAATACATTGTTTTATTTACAACATAGACACATATGCCATATATATGTATCTGCTTTATTACTTACCTGTCTTTTTCTCAATGCTTTGCTTGGATCCTCTACTCCAGTATTAACATGTTAACTGAGTAGCTGAGCAGATACTTATTGAAGGCCCAATACTCCCAGGACTCAATTATAATTTTCTTTTTTTTAATTTAATTTTTTATTAAATCATAACCATGTACATTTATGGGGTACAATGTGTAATGCTTAAGTCAAACAGGTTAACATAACCATCACCCTACTTATTTTTTTGTGGTAAGACATTTATAATTTCTCTTAGTTGTTTTGCAGTAGTAATTTCCTAGTCATCATTTAGGTATTTCAGATAGGCCTGCTTCTTACTGCCCAGAAATCTTGGACCCCTTCCATCTTTTCTTCCTACTTTCAATGAAACAATAAATGGGAAAACTTTAGAAAAAATTTTGAACATGGCCTTTTGATTGAATCCAAATTTTACAGAACAAATCCTTTTCATAAAGGGATTTATTCTGTGATGTTTGGATTTGCTCAAGGGGCCACACTTGAGGCTCAGGAGAGCCAGATGTAGCCTCGAGGCAGGAGGTTTCCCACCCCCTATGTAGAACATTTCTCTTAGTTACAGAGGCTTGGAAGCTAATGGTGAATATAGATAAAATGCCTGGCTTTGTTTTTGTTTTCTTATTTTTTTGTTTTTGTATTTATTCTCATTTGGTGTTTGGTTAATATTTTAGTTATTTAGAGTGAAGAATCAGTCTTCCTTCTTTGTCCCTCTCTATGTGTATAGTGTGTACGTATAGGGCGGGAATCCCATTCTGCTGTGTCATCCTTGACACTAGAACATAGCTCCCTTTTCTTCATCACTTTCCAGCACTCAACGCTGTGTCTTGCCCTTTTTAGACTCTGAACATACATTTTCAAGGTGGTTACATTTGTCATATTTCAAAATGTATGGGCTTATTATTAAAAATTAAAAATATGAGCTGTGTGATATCATTTTTAATCACACATTGTTATATGAAAAATCTATTCTTAACATGTACAAATTCCTTTTTTTTTTCCTTCAGTGCTTTTTGGGGTAAAATAGTACAGTGGAAACTTTGTGTCATTTTTGATGTGGAAAGGAAAGCCTCACCCTGTAAAGAAGCTATCTAGAGAATCTATAATGCGAACAAAATAAACTGCCTCATCCTGGGCTCTTAGCATCATGGCTCTTGATGACTTAGGATTCTTTCGCAATCAAGTACAAATGAGTCTGTGTCTTTAAAAAATAAAGCTCATTTTTTATATGAGACAGTTTATAGTTTATCAAAAAGCTGCATTAAGGTGTTTAATAAATCATGCTGCATACAACCCAGGGACAAGAAAGCACAATTGTCTAAAATAAAATACGCTAGGAATACAAGAAAAACATAGATTCTTAGTATGATACACGATGTCCTTATGAATTAATCAGAAAATATTTATTAATGGTCTACCAAGTTTAAACTAGTGAAGAAATAAAAAGAAAAAGACATAGTTTTTTTCTTTCCTGAGCAAATATACGAAATCTGGCTGCTAGAAGATTTAGTTCAAATGTTAATATTTGACTAATTTTAATTTTTTATGGTTTAGTAAGAAATGAATTAACACTCACCACTACAAAAGCTAATTTATTTGTCTTAAGGCAAATGATATTCCTTGTAGCAGAAATACTATAAAATTAGCCGAATCCCAGCTTGTGTCCTCTTTAGCAGATGGTCAGTATCTCTCCTCACACCACTCTGGGCCATTTCCTGCACCATCTTGATCAGACTTCCAGAAGGCAGGTCTTAAGAGTATTTCAGAGGCTGGAGTTCTAATAGTGAGGTGATGAGGGAAGTCATCCTCCTGACCTAATGACTCTAAATGATTTATTGATTAGGTCAGACATACAGTTTCTACAGAACTGGAAAGATGTCACTCAAATAACCTCTTGCCCCTTACTTGGTGAAGATGAATCCAAGCATGTGTTATAATTGCTATTCCAATCACAAGCAAGGAGAGACTGAAGAAATCATCAGCCAGGACTTGGGTCAGCAAGGAAAGAAAAGTCTGAAAGTGACCATGGATTTTACAAGAGGGTGTGGGGGAAGGACAAGGAGTTAAGGTTATCAGAGAATAGGGTTGAGTTAGCAGAACAATACATTTCTTTTCTTAAGTTTTTGCATAGATAATATTTCATCAATGTTTCTGCACACTAATAAACAGTGGCATTTCTTTGATTTAGGAGGTATTTGCAATGTCATCTGCCTGGCACTTGCATGGGTAGTGGGGAGTAGACCAAGGATTTTGAAGTAGGCCTTATGGACTACTCTAGGGAATAAGCCTAGGATGGAAGAATCTGTTTTGGCTTTGAAATTAAGCAGAATAGACCCAGCTGATTCACCTATTAGCTCTGTGATTTGTGACAACTTACCACTAAGAATATTAATTTTCCAAGTAGGTAAAATGGGAATAATAAAATCTATATCATAAAATTTTTACCAGTTGCCATAGTACGTGACATAGAAAGAAAAGTTCAGTAAATAAGGGTTCCTTTTTCTTCCCTGGAAAAACTTCTATTCATGTAATGCCTTACCTACAGTCCTGCATTTCTTTGGCTCTACAGAGATATAAGTTTTATGGCTGTGGTTTTTCTACCTGCAGACTTTGGGACTCAGCCGGTTCCTAGACAGATACAAGGCATGAGCAAGAATTCATCAGCTTACTAGCAAATCAATAATGCTAGTGCTTCCCTTCTGACTTTCAAACTAATAGCCAAGCTTTGTCTTCTTCCTTGTATTCATGACACTGCCTTATACCTTTCCAGTTTTCTTTCTCCATTCCTCTTTTTGTCTTGGTTCTTTACTCCAAGGCTAATATTTTAACTGAATAGTTGAACAGACATTTGTGGGGCCAAGAATGATATAAGAATGATTCCGTGTTAGCCAGAAATCTTGATATCTCCTTAACTGCTTCCTGCCTACTGTTGTGAGCTGTTTTACTGTTCCATCTTCCTCCCCCTTTGTCAGCTACCAAGATCCTGCCCATCTGTGATTTGATCCAAATATTAAATATTATATCAATTCTTTTGAATTTAAGCAAGAAATTCTAAATATGAACTATTTGAGAAGACAGATGATTTACACTTTACAAATACTGTGATACAGGATAATTCATGACAAGAATACATAGGCAAACCTCAGAATGGTCTCTAATTCTGCCCTGTCTCCCACTATGTACATCCTTTTCTATACTAAGTCACGCTGTTTCTACATAGACTTCCTTTAAATCTACTATTCTCTTTCCATTTTATTTCTGGCTCTTTTTCCCTTACACCTGGTCTATCACAAAACCTACTCCCTGGGCTGTCTGCTGACAATCAATCCTCTTGATTTTTGCTAGATTTATCTCTGTAAAAGTCAGATATGATCATGTTTGGCCATCTCTTATAGAACAAAAGAGTTCCTGTGTGTGGAATCGAAGGTTTTAAAATCTAGCCTCATCAACCTTTTTAGTATCAGTCCCGGCCTTTCCCATTTGCATTACTCATTTTTCCTTAAACACATCATACGATGTCATTCCCTTGTGCCTTCTCCCTACTCTGTCTGCTCGGCCTCTCTCTACCATGTGCTTAGAAAAATTCTACCCATTTGCTTCTGTACTCCTGTCCTATTGAAAAATCACACATCTGGTTATTTTATCCCCCGGATTAATTTCACAGACCACTTAGGGTAACATTTTACAGTTGTTAGTAGGAAGGACTATAAAGGATGACATGTCATACTTCACACCCAGTGACTACTTTGACCTTTCCCTGTAGGACTAGACCTCACTTTCACTAAAGTCCCAACTTCAACATGCCGATATATGCAATATTTCAACCCTTTGTGCCTTTCCACATGCTGAGCCACAAATGAACTTCACTCTGGCCATCTGGCAATTCCATCTTATTCTTCAAGTCTCAGTAGGACTTGTCTTTTCCTTGTGAAGCCATTCCTCACCTACCCAAGCAGGTGCCTGACTCCCTGTTGCCCTTATTCCATATGTTTCTACTATTGCCCTATTCTTTCTGTAACTCCATTTTAAGAGGCTATCTCCTCGACTAGGCTGTGAACTCCTTAAGGGGAGACATTGTATCTTCTTTGTGTTTGTGCCTCTAGCATATAGCATAGTTCCTGGCTCATAATTGGTACTTAATATATATTGAAAATTAAATAGAAAAACATGCTTTTTATGAAATCTTTATAATCTTCTCATCAGTAAATTAATTGACACTTTACCAACTCTTATAGCATCCAACTCCCAAGGATTTACAATCAGCCTTTCTGGGTTCAAATTACTGATCTCCCCTTACAAATGAATCACTTTCCAAGTTACTAATCTTCAGTTTCCTTATGTCTAAATAACCCATATCTATGAAGTGAACAGATAATACAACATAGTATTCAGTTGATAGAGAAATTAACAGGATAATGATGTGTAGCAATCAGTGAGCGAGAGTTAGATGATGTAAATTTCGATTTTGGTAGGGGTGAAAGTAGTATTTTTATAATTAATTCCATGTAGTTCATTATACCATTTCTTTTCCAGGTCATGATTACTTAAGGGCTGCTGCTGTGTTCAATCTTTGTTCATCAATGTTCATCTAGAACATTGCATCTTAATAGGTTACTTACATATATTTGAAAGGAATTAAAACATTGGTGTAAAATATAAGAATAAAATGAACTATAACTGCATTCTGAAGGCCATTTGAAGACATAATCAGATCTAGAATTCAAGGTACTTTGACTCTTATGGAAATAGTGATAATTTCTATGATTTTATATAGGACAGAAATGTAGTGAGGATATATGAGAAGTGAATAATCAATCTCTTAGAAGTTCTGATAATCAAATATATGCTAACCAAGGGAATAATTTCATCATGTGCCAGTTATGTTCAAGTAGATAGTGATAAAATATGTCTTCTAGTTTTCAAGCTGTGGGAAATATCACTTACTTGAAACTGAGCTCTTGGATCAAAATGCAAAATGTCTTGGTGTGTATCTTTGTGACAGTGAATCACAAGGAGTCTTCATAGCTTGCCCCTTGACTCAGAAGCACTCTTCTAAGCCCTCAGGGAGGAATTTATACATCTTTAGTCAGGAGACCTATATCATCTGCCAAAACAAGATTTTCTAGGTTTACTTCTAAATATAGCTTTAGTTTGGGTAATTTGCTATAATCAATTTTGAAGAACATTTAAACTCAATTTAATGTTTATTTTCTTCGCCAATTCTTGGAGCCTGCATATATGATGACTCTCATTCAAACTAGAAGATTACACACCTATTAAATATGTACATGCAAGTAAAATCACTATCATATAAGCACAAATTTAACTCTGGAAGATATATTGCTTTCAGTGCTGCATTTATTCATTTGCTGTGAGTTTTTTTTAGAGTATGCATGTATTAAATATAACATTTAGAGAGATTCACTTTGAAAATTTCTTAATTTCCTGACAAAATAGTACAATTATGAAAATTTCACTAATCTCATATTTATCATTGCTGGTACATTTTATACTCAGCTTTGAGATTTGTGGTAGCTTTATGAGGGCCGCATTTATTTATGAAATTGTGCACCAATTGTTCTGTTTACTGATATAGGACTGCAATTATTTTACGTTTGCCAATAGTCTTATATTTAGTAAATTTGGCAAAGGTACCTTTCTGCCAAAGAATAGAAACACCGGTTGTAAAGAACATTTTCTCAAAGCACCTGTCTTTGACAATGAGAAGTTAGGATAAAGATTGCAAAAGTGAAGCTGAAGGTGCCTCATTGAGAATTTGGCGTGAGCCCAGAAGTAGAAGATCAAAGTGTAACTGGGACTCGGTGGGAACAGTCTTAGTCTCCAAAGCTCAGGTTTAAGGATTATGATGGCTGGAAGTCATGTTTTCCACACACCAGCATCAAATTAGTGCATCTGTAACAAATAAGAGACAAAGACAACCATCAGTCAGGAACACATATTGGGGAAAAGAACAAGATATAATTATAAAATCAAGCATTAAGGTTGCAAGTTAGGGACTAGAAGGCAGGATCTGGCTGACAGATATGTTTGGGTGGTAGGTTTGTTTGTACATTTGTTTTTGTGTTTGTTCGTTTTAAGTAGTGATTAAAAGTTAAATTACAAACAAATGTTCAAAAATTAGAAAGTATAACAGGACACACATATTTCTGGCTTCTCTTTGTGAATCAGGGGTTCCGGAGGATACCATGTGAGTAGATGCTGAGCCTGAGAGGTCATTACTCCCTGGGAGGATCATACATTCAAGTTTGCTCAGGACAGTCTCTTTTTACAACTATTAATCTAGCATAGCTATTAATAGCACCCTTTAACATTTTCAAAGTGCTCTGACTTTAACAAAGAAAAAAAAGGTGTCACTCTCCTCTAAGAAGAAGTATACACCATGGTATAATCCCAGAGTCTCCCTAGTTTTTTTACATACAGACAACTTGAAATAGTAACTTTAAGCTTCTGTTAGCTATTGAGCTTGTTATTTCTATTGTCAGCCAATAATTAGGAATCATAAATTAGAAAGTTATTGAAAGACACAACAATTTTGATGACTAAAAAAAAAGCAGATCAAAATAAACAGTTTGTGCTTTAGGTTGAGTTCTTCTAAAGACCATGACAAGCCCCTGCCATGAACTTCAAGACACAGGCCACAGAGAAGAACCCAAATCAAACAGACTCAGATCTTACTATTGTAGGTTCCCAACATAGGTCGTTATTTGAATTACACAGTCCCTTTTATCTTCAAACTATTTAAGTAAGGATATTTCACATTGAAAAATGATTTCTAGTTTGTCTTTTAAAATTAGAAGATCTGGAAATTCTGGGCCCATAATGGCAACTGAGGGCAGAGCTTGCTAGCACGTGTCTGCCTTTACAGGGCACATATTCTCCCAGTTATCACAGTGTAAGCAGAGTGATTCATTCATTTACTATACCTGCCTGGCTACTGGAGGCCCCCACAAGGGAGGCAGGCATCAACCTCAGTCATCACACTCAGACTCAAAAGGAATATTTAAAACCTAATTGAGAAAGGTACAGGTGAAACTTACTAAATGTAGAATATAAATGTCTATACACAATAACTAAGAAAATGCCATGAATGCTATGTCAACCAGTTTGATGAAAATATTTCAGATTGTATATAAAACCAACACATTATACCCCACGATTACGTTTATGTACACAACCATGATATAATAAAAAAAAAAACCTAATTGAGATAGAGGGATGTGGTTGGAAGCAAATATAGCTTGAGGCTCACTTTTTTTTTACTATACCTCTAATATTATAAATGACATATTAGCCATCGAGAGAGTAACAATATTAAAAGTTAATCTAAAAAGAAGTATTCTTTCCTATCTTTGATCTGATGACATGCTTCTACACGGGCATTACCTCGTTTGTGTCTCACAGCAACACTCTTTGGTAAATTTTACCATTTCCCCTCTTATGCAGATAAGCAGATCAGCTGTTCATGCCCAACCAACTCCAAATGTAAACCCTTAACCATCATACTTGCAGATGTTTCTACCTTATAGAGAACATTGTGGTGTTTCACACAGCCTGGAATTTCTTCCTTATGGATTTTTTCTTTCTTTTTCTAAAGTAGAAATTAGGTACAATATTTTCTTCAGTCTTCTGAGAAGTTGCACTGTTACAGTAGTAATACTGTGATAGTACTGACAGTCCCAGCAAAGTTAAAACACAGATTTGGCTCCACAGTGCCACCTAACAGACTTCAGAAACGTCTCATTGTTGCTTCTTTGGCAGAAGCCAAAGACAGTGGATTAAAATTCGCTGATTGCTTCTTTAACTTAAAATGATTCATCTCTATATAATTTGTCATCAGACACCCCCATCTTGGATCTTGCCATCATCTCCTTTAACTTAGCATCACATCCCATAATAACATGTGGTCCACATCCCACTAAACTCCTTTCTATGCCACTCATGCTCAATTATACAGAGTTAATAGCCTTTTACCTGCACTCTGAGTTATAAGGCAAATAGATTATGATCACGTATGTGTCCTAGAAGTGAGCATAGTTGCTTTTGCCACCTACCTGCCCTGCCAATTCATGGAACAAACAATTAAATTGAATGACCCACAGCTTCTACCATGTGGAAGAACTGGAATATCTCATTTGTTTTTGCAAGATAATGATAATTTTCTTCTGGATTCATACAATTTGAGAGAAAATTATTCAACATCTTGGCAAGATGGGTTGGAGTTTATAGTCTGTTCTATCTCAAGGAGATGATTTAAATTTCT